>CAJNDV010033820.1:1189-26106 GCA_905221635.1 Symbiodinium sp. CCMP2456
AAAAGGAACTACTATGGGGCCTTTGCGTAAAGCCTTTGAAGCATACATCCTGACACTGTACATGTCCTGCGGTTTTAGGGTTTAGGGTCTCAAAACTTTTCAGAGTACACCTCAAGGCTGAGCAATTTGTAATCGTGTCCCCTTCTAGCCTTGTGCCATTGGAAATATAATCTACGCCACCGGCCCTGTTCCAATTGCTGGGAGCCCTATACCCCCTTTCCCCCTAAACCCTAAACCCAAACCCCTAAACCCTAAAATCTCCTACAAGGACGGCTTTCAGAAGACCTTGGGTGATGCGAGTAAGTACACGGACGACAGGACCGCTCGTGATAGCCTCGGAGGCTTCCTGAGTCTTGGGATGAGGTCCTCAAATGGGGGTTTCCGAAAATAGGGGACCCTAATATGGTACCCTAAATGGTAGGATCCCCAAAACAAGGGACCCCTTAATTTCGGAAACTCCCAAATCTCCGCCCCAGGCCCAAACTCCAAACCCCAAGCCATAAGTGCGTGGTTGTCAAAATTATGGTCCCCTTTTGGGTCCTTATGATAATACGGCACCTATTATTTAGGGTACCCCAAAAGGAGCCCTAGTTTTGACAACCACCCAAGTGGATATCTTTTGGATCTCTCAAAGATCTCTTAACCCTAAACCCGAAACCCTTATAGAACCCTAAAACCCTAAACCCCTAATAGAACCCGAAACCCTTATAGAACCCTAAACTCCTACACCCTTCTAGAACCCTAAACCCTAAACCCTTATAGAACCCTGAACTCCTAAACCTTTATAGAACCCCAAACTCCTGAACCCTAAACCTGAAAGCCTTCAAGAGCCCGGAATTAAATGGTTCTTCCTGTCTCGGGGTCTAGGTTTGAAGGTGGTCTCGGGATGTTAAGGACGAGGAGGCTCTGAGTGCTTTGTGTGAAGTGCGTGTGGCCCGGTTTAGGGTTGATGTTTCTTGTAGAGGTCTCCTTTAAAAGATGTTAAATGGATGATTATCAGGGGCTTGGGTTTTGGTGGACCCAGATTTTGCATTTTGTTTGGGCTGTTTTTTTTTTTTGCGTGTGGTTATCCCGGGGGCTGTGCGGGTACCGGATAGCCTTTAGGGTCCCATTCTTCCACCTTACAGGTCTTAGGTTGTTGATGTCTCTTCGATCTTGGGTAAGTAGAGGACTCAAGAGCTATCAGTTGAAGGGCTGTGCATCAGTTCGTGTTAGGGTTCGTCATATACCTCTAAAACGACACGCCTGGTGCAATTAGTTCTTCATGCACCCATGTTTCCAGGATGAACCAGTTCCGGAACGACATGATGGGACTGCTCAACGGCACCGAGGACAAGCTGTCGAAGGAGCCCAGGGTGTCGGGGGTTTATGGTTTAGCGTTGAGGGTGGGGCAGCTGAACCCTAAACCCAAAACCCTAAACCCAAAACCCAAAACCCTAAACCCTAAACCCGAGACCCTAAACCCTAAACCTGCAAGTAAACCCTAAACCCTAAGCCCTAAGCAAGCTAAGAGCTTCCATTTGCTGTGTGCAAATTTCATGTGACCTTCAATAAATCCACAACCGAAGCCCAGGGTTTGGGGTTTTGGGCTTAGGGTCCCTGAACCCTAAGCCCAAAATGCAACTCACTACACTTCGGAGAAGGCCCGAACCAAAAAATCCATGGCCGTTGCCCTTATCGCCCCACTATCAGAACATATCAGAACCCGTTTCGTCACCTCTCTACGGAACCCCTTAAAGGCCTAAACGTAAAACCCTAAACCCTAAACCCCAGGATATGAAGAACCCGGAAAAAGCGACCGAGTGCGAACCAATCAAGCCCTTCTGTTAGGCAGAGACTAGTCTCGGCCAACGCATGAGCCAAGTGGACACGGACGTGAGGCCACCGTGGGTTGTTGAAGGGTTAGGGCCTAAGGTTCAGGGTTCAGGGCTTTTCCTAGTACCAGTATCCTCTCATTCCAGATTTATGTTTGTGCTAGCATGTAGCACCAACAGTTTTACCGGTGCTGCCTGGAGTAAAACTTGGGGTCTTCAAGGGTTTCTACATACACAGTGCTAGTGTCTCTTGGCCTTCGGGATTTGTGGTTGTTCGCTTGGATTCTGGTTGGCTCTTAGGACTATTTTTTGGGGTTTCTATATGAGCTATAGTAAGGAGACTAAAAGTTTAACTTTGGAGGGCTGCAGAAGTCAGCCAAGTTCAGGGTCGATAGTAGAGGCCATGCAGCCCTGGTCATGGTTTGAGGTTTGGGCTGTAGGCTTCTGAGAGTGAAGTGTGGGATGTTCAACAACTGTAAGGGCCCTCCCCAAGGTCAACAGCAAAGATTTAGGAGGGATTAGGTTTAGGGGTTTGGGGGTTAGGCTCTACATTGACGTAGTAAGATCCTTAACACAATAAGTCCCAGCCAGGGACCCCTACTTTTCAGAGACATGTCAATGTAAATCCACAAAGCAAGCCAGTGGCTGACGGAATCGAGGCCTGCAGATTTGGGCCTAGAGCCCTGATACCCCCTCCTTCTTGTAGTGTGATAAGGTTAATATAGGGGCCTAAACAAATACCAACTCTACTTTGTGGGTTCCTTGGTACAAATATAGTATAATGGGCCCCAAAACCCTATTCTACTTAAGAAGGCCCTTATTTCAGCAGTTAACATGCCTGCAGGAGATTCAGTCCTCAGCGTTCGACCTGTGGTCAGTAGTCAGCATTGCCAGCATGTTGCTCACCATTTCTTTGCTTGGGGATGATCGTGTCCAGGATTTTCGCCACCGATTTGATGCAGCCAAGTCTTAGCTTGAATGTCAGATGCGATCTCAGTAGGTTTCAGCTAAACCCCAAAAGATTCCATGCCAAAGCCCCTGCAACCGCGCCCCAAACCTTGCAGCCCAAGCCTCAGCTCATTACCTGCCTTTGAAACTTGTAGACTTCCGTAGGTGTTTTTGAACTTGTGCATTCAAATAAAGCTAAGAAAGGATCAAAGCAGGACAAAAGACAACAACCTGTAGCTAAATTTTACATTAAGAAGTACATACAAACATGTTTGAGCCTCTCTCTCTCTCTCTCTCTCTAAAAATGAGAATTATACACATGTTCGACTGTCTGTACATAATACATATTAATACGTCGTAATTACTGTATGTATAGTTACTTATGAATTTGTTTGCATTCTTACAACGTTGCATGCACATGTGGATATATAACATGTGTATATATATATATGTGTATGTATACATATGTTTCGTCATATGCTTCGTCTGTTTATCCATACATACATACATGCAGACATACAGACTTACAGACAGACAAACAGACAGACAGACAGACAGAAAGACAGATCAGATAAGATGAGATCAGGTCAGATCAGATCAGACCAGACAGACAGATCAGACAGACAAACTCCACATTGATTCGTACATGCATGCATGCCAACGCCCACATACATACATACATACATACATACATACCTACATACTTACATACATACTTACATACATACCTACTTACATACATACATACATACATACATACATACATACATACATACATACACACATACCAAAATGCATTCGTACTTACGTAAGTTCATACGTGCATATGCACATACAAATACATATGTATATCTGTATACATATATATATATATATATATACATATGTATGCAAACATACACAGGCGCACATATGTATACATACATTTCTATATATATATATATATATGTATATATATATATATATATGTTTGTTACATATACACACATGCGTGAGTCAGGCAGGCCTTGGCAGACGAGTTGGCCGCCCTCTGCGAGCGCATCGACAAAGAGTTCACTTCCACCCGCACGGACATTGCCTTCTGTTCTTGCCTAGGGAACTTGCGCAGACAAGTGTCATCACAGGGATATATTAGTGTTTTAAAGTTTATAGGGTGCCCCAAGGCACTACAGAAAAAGGAAACCTGCCACCCCTAAGTTTAGGGAATTGCCGAATCGCATAGAAGCCCCTCTGCGGAGGACATGACGAATTTCACGGAGGCGAAGTCGCAGGAGGAGCCGGGGCACGCATTTACTGGGCTCTAGATGAAAGAGAACCCTCGAACTGTCTTTTCAAGGTAAGGGTTTAAGGGTTTAGGGTTTAAGGGTTTTGGGTTAATGACATTGTTGGGAACCCTAAACCCTAAAACTACAGGAAAGAGCAGCCCTCTTGCGGGTCAAGTTGTTTTGGCTCTGCGGGTTTACACTATTCAGCTCAAGCTTGAAATTCAAGCCGTGCATCCCCGAACCCTTGATAGGGTTTAAGGGTTCAGGGTTTATAGGGTGCAGGGTCTAGGGCTTAGTGTTTAAAGTTTAGGTCGGTGTCCACACAATTCACGCAACGACTTGTTTGGAGCAACTCAAGGTCCAAGAATCGCTGGCCCCTTGTGAATCGAGGTGGGTAGTTCTCTAAATTATGGTCCCTTTCATTGTCCTTTTTATACGGGTGCCGTACTATTTTCGGGACCTAAAGAAGGGACCCTAGTTTAGAGAACTACCGCTGCGCTCCATCCTCCAACCTTCCGAATCCAGCAACCCCGGCGCCTGCGCTTCAAGAATACCTTTGTCTTTCAGGTTTCCGCCCTTTTGGGCTGATGTTGCTGTTCATCCTAAACCCTGCGCCCTACACCCTAAATCCTAAACCCTATAAGCCCTAAACCCTGTTACTGCTTTAGGAAAGCCCGAGTCTGTGTAGGGTTTAGGGTTTAGGGTTTAGGGTTTAGGGTTTAGGGTTTAGCTTGAAGCTTCCAAACTTCAAGCCCAAAGCCCCCAAACCCTAATGTAGGAGCCTTAAAGATCAGCATAGACTTTCGGGGTATACTATGCCAGAGGTATAATAGGGAAGCCCCCGAAACAGTATAGGTACTATTAAGGCCCCAAACCCTAAACCGAAACTCTAAACCCAAACAAAAACCTAAACCCTCAACCCTTAAACCCTAATCCCCAGACCCTAAACCGGCCCTAAACCCTGGCTTGAAAGCCTAAGTGCAGTAGCCCAAGCCCCGGAAACTCCGTCTGCTTCAGATCGCCCAATTCAACCTGAGCTTCAATCCTAGGTAGTATCAGGGAGACATCCGAAGCATCCTAGGGTTTAGGGTTTAGGGCAAGTTTAGGGTTTAGGGTTCAGGGTTTAGGGTTTAGGGTTTGGTAGTATTAGGGAGACCGCTTAAAGGGGACCCGTCTGAACTCTACTCATGGCTCTCTTGAAAGGGACCTTTTTGGGAGGGTCTATATCCCCAAGGGTCCCCCGAATCTTAACTCCCATTAAAACGCAGGAACGAGCAAGATTGTCTGGAAACACCGGTCATCCGAAACATCCATGTAGCTGTACGACTATACAGTATCTGCTTATGCTTCACCTGTCGGGTCCTACTATATACGGTATGGGTGCATGGCCCGTAGAGGACTTTGCCAGGGATCTCTATAGTATCACGTGAGGAATTTGCTCATCAGGGGTTTGGAAATCTCTGGATTCCCAGGGCAAGTCGAACCTCGACAATCAGCGCAAGGCGGTCTTGCCAAGTTTGTCGGTTTGGGGCTTCCTGTATGTTGTGTTTCCTTGTATTCGGAAATGCAAGGGGGGTCAGGTTCTGGGGTTCCGTTCCTTCTTAGGGTTTCATCTAAAACCTAAGCCCTAAGCCCTAAACCTTTGAGGGTGGATGGCAGGTTTGCGGCGTTCTTTTGGTGTGTTTCTGCTCAGGGGCTTCGGCTTCGGTTGAGGGTTTCTAAACCCTCGGTGGTCGAGCCGTCATTGCCTTAGGGTGGTTTAGGATTGCTTCGGGCAGGCGACTGGTGGAGAGGCTTATGAATACTCTTTTGAGACGGTACGGCTCCAGGGGACCACTGCAGGATCCTTCGATCTTCCTGGACGGCGTTTGGGATTGTCGGATGAGGCTGCTTCAGGGTTAGGTTATAGGTTTATGACTTAGGTAGTTCAAAGCCTTTGGGGCTTTCATAGAGGGTGTAGACGGTCTGGGTTTACACTTGGGAGCACAGAGCACCTCCTGCAAGACGCTAGAGACTGCTTTTGAATTCAGGGATTGCGATCTTAAGCCCTAAACCCTAAACCCCTAAACTCTAAACCCCTAAACCCTAAACCCTAAACTGGTTTCACACAGGTCACGGCTCTGGGCTCCGAATGTTTGCTTCAGGTTCTGATGCAGGCAGATGTGTGTTACTTTCGCTGAAACACAGGATCCAATGCTCTGCGCAGCATGTTCCGCGATTTTCTGTCTGTGTGTCTGTGTCTGAGAGCTGTTATGCTTCCTTCCAATTAGTGACATTTTGCTTTGCTCAGTGCGGTGCGGTTCCACGACAGCGGTTGGAGCACTGAGCACTACTGGTTGCATCTACTGTGGACGAAACAGGACCTCGATGACGCGATGGCTGCGGCAGCGCAAGAGGCAGGAGCCGTGTTGTATCGCGCGATCCTGATTGAATCCTATATCCTACACCCTATGATGGACAGGTAAGACCGTTTTTTTGGGGGATTGCAAGGTTTGGTTTAGGTTGATGGCCGCTGCAGTGAAGATGTTGCACGCTTTGGATTTTCCATAATGGGCCCCAAAACCCTATTCTAATTATTAAGGCTCCTACATTGGCTTTTAGGCTTTGCCTAAACCTTAAACCACAAGCCAAATGCTTTACAACTTTACAGCCAAAGCCCCCAGGCCCTCATCCCGAAGCTTGAAGCCTTGAAGCCCTGGGTTTTGGGTTTGGGGTTAAGGGTTTAGGGTTTTAGGGTTATAGGGTTTAGCCTCAGTTTGCACACAAGCCCTTCAAGCCCTCAGCATCAGTTCCAATACCACTCTTCTCGGGTGTCGAGGCTTAAGGGCTTAGGGCGGCTCGATTCAAGGTCGGTTTCAAGATCCCAAGCAAAGGAGTTGTGCGAAGACGCATGGTTTTCAAAGTAATTTCGTTTTAGCGTTCAGGGTTTAGGGTAGTAGTGGCCTTCGGGGCATACCGCCAAGCAGCAGGATGCGTCTTTGCAAGCTGAACCCTGAAAACCCTAAACCCCAAACCAATAGTTCCCTTTTCTGGCTTAACCAGTAAGATCCCCAAACCCTGAACCCTAAACCCTAAACCATCATTTGTGTACAGTGTTCCACAAACAGCCCTGCAAACCCTTCAGATTGGCCCATGTGGCCCCGACACGAAGACCTCCTGTTTGCCGAAATGCAGCCTCGGCCCCAACATCTTAAACCCCCAAATCCTGAACCCTAAACCCTAAACCCTAAACCCTAAACCCTAAACCCTAAACCCTGAACCCTAAACCGCCAGGTTGACAAAAAGCTGGGTGACATGAAGGCCTTAGTAGACAAGACTCTGCAGGACCTGCCGACTTGTTGATGTCAGAATGGGGGGCTACTTTGGGCCAGAAGACACGGTTGCTCCTACTTATAGTCTCCATTGTAGTTCCCTTTTTGCTTAACCAAACCCTAAACCCTAAACCCCAAACCCGCAGGCGTTTCGGCTGAGACTGTAGTTTCCCGTAGTGGTCCAGTCTCGGCCTGACCCTAGTGCGGCTTTTTGCCCACGATATTGCGGCTAGGGCGTGTGATCCCCTACGCTGCGGACTTTTTGAGTGGCGAGGTTAAGGCCCCACTCTCCCTGGACCTTTCAGATTCCTGGCTGGCTGCTTTCGGGCCCATCCTGGATTTTTTGATTGGGATCTGGTTTTTTCTATATTCTGGAATTTGCGTTGAGCTCTGCTCCGCCTGGCACACTACGACTGGTTCGTGGGGGTGCCTCCTTCCGGTATATGTTTACACTGGTACAGTGTCTGGTTCTGCTCTGTTGCCAGTATACCGCGGGTTTTGCGCCGTCTTGCCGAGCCTGCACACCACCGACAAGCTCGCCGGCAGAGGACCCGTGCCCGTACGCTGCTAAGGGGTTTTCTGGCAGGGTACACCCAAGTTTCGGCGGAGGATTTGGCCAAGGCCTGTGGCAGGCTGGAAGGCCACCATTCGCGCAGCACTCTGCCCAGCAAAGTGAGAGAAGCTCTTCTACAGCAGGACGCAGCAATGCCGCCGTGGCAGTGCCAAAACTGCCAGACTCATTGCAAGGCCTCAGCGGAATACTGTGCGGCCTGCGGCTCGCACTGGAGCTACAAGACGTACGCGCCGAGGCACCAGCAGTCGCGGACCAGGACGACCTCGCCGGGGAGACACAACCAATCACCGCGGCCGAGGCGAAGAGGCAAAGGTGCCCAAGGCAAGGGGCAGCCCCAGGCAGCAAAGCCCAAGGAGGAGGTCGTGGACCCACCTACCCTTCGGGCACCGGCGCTGGAAGGCCTCCCAGCACCGCCGAGCGCGCTGCCTATGGCGGCGCCGAAATCGACGACGGCCTCCTCGTCAGCGCAGGTGGCACAGTCAGTGGAAAAACAACAGTTGGACACGCTGCTCAAGGTGCTGCGTACGTCCAAGGCGGCCATCCCAGCGGAAGCACAGGCTCTTCTCGAGCAATACCAGCAGTCGCAGACGGAGCAGGAGACCAAGTCGATGCACCGTGCGGTCTCGCAGCAATCCGCGGCCAAGCGCGAGCTCGACAAGCTCAAAACGGCTCGGAGCCTCTACCTGCAACAGTGGTCTCAGTACATTGCTGGTTTGGCAGAGCTGCTCAAGACACAGATCGCGGAGCAGGAGACAGTCATGCAGTCCTTCGACGACAAGGAGGAACAGTGGAAGGCTGCCCTCACCAAAGCCAGCGCAGAGCTGAAAGCACTGACGACTGCATCTGGGAGTGTGCAGGATGTGGACTCGTCAGACCCTGGCGAAGACGACCACGCGATGCAGGTGCAGGAGGAGCTTGTGGAGAAGGCGATCGAGGAAGAGCGAGCAGAGGCTCATGCCAAAGAAGCTCAGCGACAGCAAAACCAAAAGGTCCAGGCTACGCTGGACGCCTTGGCAGTGCAAGCCAAGGCGAAGGAGACGGAAGACAAGCGGGATGGATCCCGCACGCCGAGAAGACAGACGCCGCAGCCCGAGCCGCCAGCTCCTGCGGCTTCTGGCAAAGGCGGGGGCAAGGCTGCTGCCGCGGACGTGGACAAGGCCGAAGCAGTCCCTGGCAAGGCCCGTTGATGAGCTCTCGAGGACTCAGCGGGCCGATTTTCCAGTCGCTCGGAGCGACGATTTTGTGGAGCTTGGAACCCTCCATTCTTTCGGACCCAGCTTACGTCAATCCCTGGTGGGCAAGTGTCCAGGGACTTTTTGCAGCTTTCCAGGTGGGGATTCAGGACCTGGAGTTGGCGGCACATGTTGACGAGCTGGACCCCCGGATTCAGGCATATGAGCAGGACCTTGTTGACGGCCTTGCCGATGAGGGGGTTGATCTTGCTATTGGGTGTGACGGGCGCCTCTTGCAGCAGGCCAGTGCTACTGGGGATAGCCTGGCTGGTCTCGGGGTTGCACGTCCACTCAAAGGCGAGGTTATCACCTCCAGCCTTGGTGCTGAGCGGAATGTATTTCAACGCTGTACAGATAAGGTGAGGCGCGGGCGTTCCTGCGTTCACCGTAGGCCCCATCCTTTTGAGATGCGGGTTCGTTTTTGTGAGAATGGGGACCGCGATGTATTCCACAGGAGGCGGCAGCTGTCACGCATAGTTGAGCTGTGGCCCTCCTATCTAGAACTCCTTTGTAAAGGGCCGCTTCCTAGGATTCCATGTCCTGTATGCTCGTCCCAGCCACAGCCTGTGCGGTCTCTTGTGACCTGCACGGCAAATGCTCCTCCCCTCCTTGCCAGTTTCAAGGACGGTTCCTGTCGAGCCTTGGCTGAACCCTTTTCCTGGTCGCAGCTTGTGCGGTCTCTCGTGACCTGCACGGCAAATGGTCCCTCTCTCCTTGCCAGTTTCAAGGACGGTTCCTGTCGAGCCTTGGCTGAACCCTGTTCCTGGTCGCAGCTTGTGCGGTCTCCCGTGACCTGCACGGCAAATGATCCTCCTCCCCGTGCCAGTTTCAAAGACGGTTCCTGTCGAGCCTTGGCTGAACCCTGCTCCGGGTCGCAGCTTGTGCGGTCTCCCGTGACCTGCACGGCAAATGATCCTCCTCTCCGTGCCAGTTTCAAAGACGGTTCCTGTCGAGCCTTGGCCGAACCCTGTTCGCAGCTTGTGCGGTCTCGTGTGCCCAGCACGGCTCTCCCTCATCTACTTGCTAGTTCCAAGGACGGTTTCTATCGAGCCGGGGCTGTTCCTTCTAAGGACGCCTTTGACTCCCAGTCGCAGCTTGTGCGGTCCTGTCTGACCAGCACAGCACCTGTTCACCCGTCCAAGGCCGATTTTGAGAAAGGCACACTGCAGGGAGGTCCGAGTACTAAGATCCCAGCGGTCGGTTCAGGAGCTCAGTGGGGTCCTAAAGCTATATCCCGGCAGGCAGCAGGGCCGTCCATGCCTAGCGAAGTCTCGTACATCCGGGCCGCACACGTGCGGGTTCTGCCGGAAGAGCTTGATGGCCCAGCGTTGTATCTGCCTATGGCTAGAATGGTTGTGGCTCTTCGCCCTGAGGTCGATGAAGCAGGCAATGGCCGTTACACCATCTTTGAGCCAGGGCAACGGCCGCGCGTTCGGGCTTGCAGTCACGACTGGAGGCTGAGCGATTACGCGGCGGATGCTGCCGGTTCTGCCGCCGGGCCGGTCCGCACGCTTCAGTTTATAACGAGACCCATGTCGGGCCTTCCATGCCCCCAGCTCACGCTGACACTGACCACTGCGGCTCCTGATGCCCTTGCTGTCCCTTTTGATCTCAGAGTGTTTGCCCTGAATGTTGTGACGGCCTCGGTGACCAATCAGGCGACTATGGCGGCCCTACCGGATATCTTGGCCAGTGGTGCTCCTATTCCGCGCCTCCTGACTCTTCCACAGGGCACGCCGCAGGCCGTGCTAGATGCCGCTGGCCGCAGGCATGTTGACTTCCGAGGGCCCCTTGTTGAGCTTGAATGGGCCGTGTTGCATTATGCAGAGCTGGGGGGTGATGTTGAAGATGCCACTGCTACGCGGCCTGATGCGCTGCGTGCTCTCCGGGGTGACGTGCCTTCTCTGCTTGGCAGGGAGCGACGACTTCGCCCTACTTTTCAGCCACCCGCCTTTGAGTGTCGCCCTGCGTATATCTTCGAGGATAGTGTGGCCATCCAGGACTCGCTCCAGTTCACTCTCGACCGTGGTAGCGGTCCCTATGGGCGACAGCGATTCCAATACACCCTCTTTGCCTGGCACAGCTGGCCGCGGAACCTGCTCGCAGAGCCGGGGTGGACCTTGTCGGACCTGGCAGTTTTTGCAGGAGCCTCTCACGATGAGTCTCTTCGTAGCATGCATGTGCTCCAAAGCCCCATGCCAGGCATTGCCACGCCGCAAATGGTTGCGACCTCGGTTGATGTCGTCGATCCGTGGAGGATCATACCAGTTGATCTTAGACCCATCGGTGGAGACGTCTTTTGCCCTCCTCTAAGCCCGGACATGCCTGCAGAAGAGGTCTATGCCCGAATCCGGCCTTTTGTTACCACGAATGTTGCGGTGCAGCTGCGCGTGGAAGGTCACGGTCCTGTCTACCTGCAAGACCAGACAGGTGCGGTCTATGACACCCTGCCTGACACTCTTGACAATGTTGACTGGCTGGCGGTCCGGCCCCTTCACAGGGTGATGCCGACATCTCCCCTTCCTGCTGGCACTACGACCACTACGACAGGGGTTGTTGCGGGTCCCGTCCGTGTCCTGGTCGCCCTTGTGACTGGTGCCCAGACTCTACGCACCTTACCAGTCGAGCTGGAGGCTTTTGATTCTGTGGTGGCCTTGACGCGGCTCGTCAGTGCGGTCGCCCGGAGTCGCACTTTGCCTCCTGGCGGTTATGTGCAGCAGCTCGCAGCCTATCCCTCACAGGACCCGGATGGTGTTCAGTCCATTCCTTTTGTCCTGGCTTCGGGGCGGACAGGCCTCGTTGCTGTCGTTATCGACATCACGACCTGTGGGCAAGGCATCTATTCTGTCGAAGTTTCTGAGAACACCTGGGCGGAGGATTTGCTGAAGCCTAATCAACGGGCTAGAGAACTGACCTATTTGGTCAACGGCATACCCATGCAGGGCATCAGGCGGCCGCTGCGGACAGGGGACTACCTGCAGCTAGTTCCCAACACATGCCGAGGTACCCTCACCATTTCCCCCTCCACGGTCTGGATGAGGAGGATCAGGCAGCTGCGCCTGTGGGCGCTACCCGTGGCATTTCCACCCCTCACGCATGGCCAGGGCGGAATGCCCACTGATCTGGCGGAGCATGCCGCTAGGGCGTTTTTAAGATACTATCGTGAGGTTGAGGCAGGGCGGTTGCAAACCTTCGGGTCCTTCGGCCCAGGCAGAGTCGCTATCTGGGTCCTCTCGGCCTGGAACCCTCCGATGCTCTTCGCTGCTGTTTGCCCGGTGACCCCATCTCTCGCCGAATCTGAGCAGGCGTTACGCTCTTCTGGGGTCATCGCGGAGGACGCTGTCCTTATCGAGGGCGAACGCCCGATTAGCTTGACTGATTCCGTTGTTATACAAGTGGGACCTGCCGACCCGTATCGCACTCTGCTTCTCCCAGTTCCTGGGGACCCTGAGTTCTTTATGGTGACGGCTATCAATCCACTGGCCCCGATTGAGCCCACCTTGCATGTCTTGCCTAGACTTCCCTATACTGTCGTTTTCCCTCCCGCTGAAGTGAGAGATGGGGCAGTCTTTAGGGTCCGGGTCCCTGCGGGGGCTGTGTCCGCCCGGGCGCGAGTTCGGCCGCGGCCGGAATCCACAGGCAGCGCCACCAGCAGCCTCAGTCTTCTCCAAGCTGACCTTCGACTGTCAAGGAAGAGTGCCGCTCCTGAGGACGATGCCGAGCTGCGGGTGACTAACCTGCCTCCTCCTCATAAGCCGGCGGAGACCTCCACCGTGCCTTGTAGCGTCCCTACGCCCCATGGCAGGAGACGGATTTTTGCCCCAGAGCCCCAACATACCCAGCCTGAGGCGGCGACATCGGGCAATGCCTGCCTTGGTGCCTCGATTATTGGCCGCGCACCAGATGACCGAGCTGTCATACGGCAGCTGTGCCTTGATGAGCTGCTTCCGTCAGCCCCGCAAACCCAGCCAGCCCTTGCGTTTCCTCTGCCTGATGGTCTTGAGCGGGATGCCTTCGAGCCTTTTGCTCTGGACACTCTTCAATGTGAGGTACCCATAGGTTTGCGGCTGGTTCCGAGTGCACGTGCTTTTCTGGCGGCCCTTCCTGCAGCGCCGCAGGGCCACCCCGAGGCGCTCATGATGTTTGTCGACGGCTCCTTTCGTGATGGCTGTTCCTCCTGGTCCGTCGCTGTTTTGGGTCTGTTCCAGACCACTTGGCACTGGATGGGCTTCCGGGCCGGTCGAGTCCCGGACGAATGCAGCGGGGTTTCTGTTTATGAGGCCGAATTGTGGGCTCAACTTATGGCCCTATGTACGGCGGCGCAGGCGGACTTGCCCACGGCCGTCCTTTTTGATTCCCAGTCGGCGGCCCTTGTAGCGCACGGCGCTACCGCAGAGCTAGCCGCGCATCCACTCCAGGCTACTGTGGCCAGTGTTGCCTGCTACGTCCGGTGTGGGCGCCATCCGCTGCGGTATCGTCACATACCCTCGCATCAAGGCAATCCGGGCAATGAACTGGCCGATGGTCTTGCTAAGCACTTTCTTGGCCTCGATGTTGCCGCGGATAGGCTGTCACAACAGATTAAGCCTGATGTCCTTGGTTGCCACTTTAGTTGGCTATGGCTGCGTAGGGTTGCAGGCACCCAGGCTCAATGGCCGGCCCTCGATCAACACGGCTGTTCTCTCCCTTGCACTACAGTGAGCGCCCCGGTTCCGGCTGCATGTCCTCAGCACACCTATGTGCCCCGCCCGGAGCAAGGTGCGGCCCGCAAGCCTATGCGTGTCAAGGCCCTTTTCCTCACCTACAACACCCTCTCTTGCAAGACAAGCCTTCAACGACATTGTCTGCATCGCTTTATGCAATCCCAGGATGCTGCGGTGCTGGCGCTGCAGGAGACCCGCCAGGTTACTCCGCCTGTGACTGTGGTTGAGGGGGTTATTCGGGTTGCGTCTGCCCCGGTTGACGGACAGATGGGATGTCAGCTTTGGTTGCGGTCCAGTGGCGTGCTTGCTTTCGACCGTCATCGCCTGTCTATCCTCTGTGCTGAGCCGCGGATGTTAATAGTTATGACACAGACCTCTGTGGGCCCACTGGTCTTTGTGGTTGCTCATGCCCCTACTTCCACGGCACCTGCCGGGGAGAAGGAGGCGTGGTGGGCGTGTCTCAACAACAGGCGTCTGCGTGGCTTGCCGCCTAAGGCCACTCCGGTAATATGCTGTGACGCTAATGCCCGATACGCCTGGCGTCAGGGCCAGGAGCACCCGGCGAACGACAATGCGGCCCAGCTTGACAAGGTGGCGGATGCTTTTGAGATGTACCGAACCAGGTCCTATAGCCCTGCGGGAGACCTGGTGGTGACCTGGACTTCTCCCCAGGGAGCCCCTGCTTGCCTCGATTATATCCTTTTTCCGCGTGTTTGGCAGGCTCATGTTGACACGGTCCCGGGCCTTGTTCTCCTTGACGAGCACGCGGGGATCGACCACCAGGTTCTTGGGGCGCGTCTGGATGTTCAACTTGATGTGGCAACTCGTGCGGCTCCCTGCCTTGACCGCGAGGCCATGCTGACCCCGGAAGGCCGGACTGCTGTTGCGCAGCTCTTTGCGAATGCCCCTATCTGTCCGTGGTCTGCCAATTCGGACGAGCACCTGCGTGGTCTTCATGAGCACCTGCTCCATGGCGCACGGGCTCTTTTCCCAGGCGCAAGGCATGGCCCCCGCCGACCGGTCCTCTCTGATGGCACCTGGCAGCTCTTGCGTGTGAAGCGCTGGGCGCGCCGCGTGTACCGTAGACGGCAGAGGCTTTTCCGTCGCCAGTGCTTGCATGCTGTGTTTGGGGGCTGGCGCGAAGCCACTCGTGTTTTCGACGCCGGTCTACCGGAAACGAGCCTCTTGCGGGCCCATGACTACCGGGTTGCGCACTACATCCGCTTCATGCAGCAGCTTGGTGTTTCGCTGCGTGCGGCCACCCTGGCTGATGAGGCAGCTTTTGCTAGAGATCACCTCACAAGGGCACGAAAGGCCGGACCCAAGGCAATGGCTGCTGCCATACGGGCGGTGCTAAAGCACGGCAGGCGCTACAGGCGGCCGCAGCCAGCACCCACCCTCCGCACTGAGAACGGTGACCTGGTGCATGATGAGGCCGACATTAAGGCGCTGTTCGGACGCCATTTTGCTAAGTCTGAGCGTGCCACTCCCTGCTCTTTTGCAGACATGGCGTGTCCGCGGCCCGAGCGGGCCCCCACGTGTCTGGTCGTGGATGCCCTGCCCACTGTTGCCGATCTCTCTAGTGCTTTCGCAGGTATGCGATGCGGCAAAGCTCCAGGCCCCACTCTTCTTCCGGCGGAGCTTTTCAAGGCGGCACCTATGGAGGCAGCTCTGAGTGTTATGCCGGTGCTTCTCAAATCTCAGGCTCGCCAGTGTTTTCCTCTCCTCTGGCGAGGCGTGCATTCCATTGCACTTTTGAAGCCCCTCAAAGACCCGCAGAAGGTCGACAGCCATAGAGCCATTGCCCTCATGGCCACTACTGGCAAAGCTGTTGCCAAGGCCTGCCGCCCTGTTTTGGCCAGGAACTTCGAGTCGATCACACAGGCGTCCGTGGGTGGCTCACGGAAGGATGTCCCGATTGAGCTCCCTTCCTTGATGGTTCAGGCTTTCCTTGGCCATCTCCACCGCCACAGGCTCAATGGTGCGGTGCTCTTTCTGGACGGAGTTGCGGCCTTCCCGTCTACGGACCGCACCCTCTTGTTTGACCTCACGGAGGATGAGCTTCATGCTAAGCTCGTTGAGGCTCAGGTTGAGCCTGCGGTGGCTGATCGATACAAGGCTGCCTTCAGGGGACGAGGTGCCCTGGACCGTGCCGGTGTGCCGGCAGATGTGATTGCGTTCCTTCGTGCCTCCCTTCGAGGAACATGGTTCAGTGTGGACGAAAATTCTGCCCAGGCCTATGCCACCACTTGCGGCACGCTGCCGGGTGCCCCTAATGCTGATATCTCCTTTCAGTATGCAGCCCAGGCATCCTTGGCCGCCCTTGAGCGACACCTAGCTGATGAAGGTATATCGGCAAGCCTTGTTGCGCCTTCTGGTGACCATGTTGATGCACCCCCAGCGACGTGGCTGGATGACATTGCTTTGATGGTCGCCAGCCCTAGCGCCCAGCAACTACCGCATGCAGTTGCGCGGGCGGCCAGCTTGGCCGCCCAATACCTTCGCATCCTGGGGGTCGGTACCAACTTTGCCCCGGGCAAGACGGAAACAGTCATGCATGCATGTGGCCCCGGTTCCCAGCAGGTGAGGCGTCGATGTATGGTTGGGGATGATCTGCAGCCTACCCCAGGCATAGGTGTCAGCATCCCGGGCCACCCCACTGTTCAGCTGCGGTGCGTTGCCCAATACGCGCATCTCGGAACGTTGCGTGCCACTGACGCCAAGAGCGTCGAGGACGTCACCAAGAGGATTGCCCATGCCCGTGAGGCCTTGCACCCGGTACGTGCCAGGCTCCTTACTAACCCGAATTTTGGGATGGCGGAGAAGAGGGACTTCATCTTTTCGTTAGTCCTATCACGCCTTCTTCACAATTCTGGAACGTGGGTTTTTCATTGCATGACCCACCTGGGCAAGTTCAGGCGAGGTTACTATGGCATACTCCGTGGCTGCGTGCGACCCCTTTGGGGTTTCCCGTGCAGGCGTCTGAGTAATGAGCAAGTATGTGCTCTTCTAGGAGCCATGCTTCCTGATGAAGCTTTGGCATGCTCGAGAGTACGTGTGCTTGCGGCAATCTCTCGTCAGGGTCATGCCTTTCTTGAAGCGGTTCTGTGCTCGGAGCAATCCTGGCTTGAGCGCAAAGCTGGCCTCTGTCCGCTGGGCTTACACGTGCCCTGCTGAAGCGTTTCCGGGTCCAGGTTGTGCAAGGGCGTGACTGCCTGGTCAAGCCTGCCGCTGACAAGGCGCGTCTTCATGAGCGGGCGGCTGTCGCTGGTGTTTGCTACAGTGCTGTCCCGGTCATCAAACCCACCGACGGGGCGTGTGAATGTCAGATCTGTGGCTCGTGCTTCAGCACGGCTGCTGCCAGGGCTGCCCACATGGCCAAGGTCCATGATGTCAGGTCGCAGGCTAGCTATGCCGTAGGCTCCTCCTGTCAGGTCTGCTGCAAGCAGTACTGGTCGACCGCCCGGCTGCGCCAGCATCTTCGTACGTCTGTACGCTGTGCCCGCTCCTTTGCTGGAGCCGACTTGGACACAGAGCCTGAGGTGCATGAGGACCCGTGCGTACGGGCCCCGCCCACGGTCATGTTCGGGCCGCGGCCTTGGTGGGCCCTACTGGTGCCCCAGCTACCTTCACCGATTCCCAGTGCAGAGATCAGCTGGCCCACGAACCACAGTGGGTCCACCTGCTTCCTCCCTATCTTAGAGCGCTTTCTGCGACTGGTCGAGTCCCATGGGTCCGAGGAAGCGGCCCAAATTTTGCAGGAGGTAGTTTTTTCTGACGAGTATGGTCGCCTCGCCCAACGGCTTGCGCCTGCTTTGTCGGATTCCTCTCGCGAGCATCAGTACGCGTGTACAGGTCAGCTGCGTGCGATTGCCCGGGATGGTCATGTTGTTTATGGACCCACGGCGGCTGTGTTGGCTTTTGGCCCGGCCCTGCTGCGGGCTTAGTTGCAAGGACGGAATTTGCGCGTGCGTCTTCTGACTCGAGCCACATCCGCCAAAAAACCCCAAACCCGCAACCGTAATTTATGCAGGGGGTTCCAAAACGGAACCCAACACAGGAACTACGATAAAAGAGAACCCCAAAAGGGAACTACAAACCCTAAACCCTAAACCCTAAACCCCTAAACCCCTAAACCCTAAATACAATAACAGGGAACCCCAAAAAAACCCTAAACCCTAAACCCTAAACCCTAAACCTACAACGGAAGCTACAGGGAGTCTTTTAGTCCTAAACAACCGCAAATTTAAATCCTCGAGACCTCGTTAGGGTTTTTGGGTTTTGGGGCTTCGGGGTTTAGGATTTTTGGGTCTTGTGGTTTTGGGGTTTAAGATTTAGGGCCCGGTTTAGGGTTTAGGGTTTAGGGTTTAGGGTTTAGGGTTTAGGGTTTAGGGTTTAGGGTTTAGGGTTTAGGGTTTAGGGGTTTTGGGTTGGGTTTAGGGTTGCCAAAGCCCCAGGTCCCACACTTCTGTTTCCATTGTCCGGGTGCTCTTGGTCTATGGCTTGGGGTTTAGGGTTTAGGGTTTAGGGTTTAGGGTTTAGGGTTTAGGGTTTAGGGTTCCGGGGCTTTGTGTTATGGTTTCCCAGGAGTTGCTTCAGGAGCCCTTAGCCCTAAACCCGAAACCCTTGCCGGGATCCTTGGCAGTAATTAAAATTCTCGCTGACCCACAAGCCGTGAAGCACCGAATCCGGAAGCTCCAAAACTTGACACTTTAGCCTTAAATCCGTAACCCGTAACCCAAAAGTTCAGGGTTTAGGGTGAGGGCCCTAAACTATACTAAACCCTGTAGATGTAGGCCCCTCGTGAAGCCCGCCCCACTTCTGAGGACCATCTGGCCTCAATCCCCTGCCACAGTCCTTGTCAAGCAAGGGCTTTAGGAGCATGAGTTTGGGGGCTTATAGTCTAGAGGGCAGTTTTAATTAGAAGGCCGAGCCTGAGCCCCAAATGCTGAATCCAAGCCGCTGTATGCCGGCATTAACTAATTTAAGGGTCTAAATAATTACCAAGACTATTTTTGGGCGGTTCCTTATCAGAATTATAGTATAATGGGCCCTAAAACCGTGTTCTAATTATTGAGGCCCCTACAGTAGGTTGAGAATCCTGTTCCTAAGCCTCTCCAGAGCCTGGGCTCAAAGGATGACAATGACGCCAAGCAGCGGGACCAGCAGGACCATACCTGGGCTCGAGTGTTGAGATGCAGGAGATATGGGTAGTTCTCTAAATTAGGGTCCTTTTTATAAGGGTGCCGTGCTATATTTGGGATCTAGAAAGGGACCCGAATTTAGAGAACTATCCATATGATCTTGCATACACTATACAAACAGATATGTGTTTGTTAGTTGATGTTATAATACAAGCTTTGTACATCCTTATGCATGCATGCATACGTGTATGTAGACAGGCACAGACACACCGACAGACGGAAGGACAGACGTACAGACGGACAGACCGACGGAGACAGACAGACAGACAGACGGACGGACAGACAGACAGACAGGCAGTCGGTCAGTCAGTCAGTCAGTCAGTCAGTCAGTCAGTCAGGCAGGCAGGCAGGCAGGCAGGCAGGCAGGCAGGCAGGCAGGCAGGCAGGCAGACACACAGACACACACTTGATATATCCCTGACCCACTTAATTGCATACATAGGCACGCTGCACGTACCTATATGCACATGTGTGTTGCGACTCGTGATGTGTGTGTGTGTGTGTGTCGGGTGTTTCATTGTGTTAATTTATCTTTGCACGATGATTTGTTTGTATGCATGTGTGTGCGCGCGCTTTGAGTTAATCGCCTTGAGTTGCATGCTCGCTTGCTGAAATTTCCTGGAAGCAGGAGTAAGACAAAAACACGTCCCACTGCCTAAACCCTAAACCCTAAACCCCCTAAACCCTAAACCCTAAACCTAAACCCTAAACCCTCAAGCCAGGACCGTGATGAACGGACGAATCGCTCCGAAAGCGAGATCTGGTGCGACTGCCACGTTTTGGTTTGTAGCAACGCCCCAAACTGTGCAACTCTAGACCCACTAAGCCCAAACCCTGCTTGACACAGAAGGGATTCGGATTTGGATTTCGGGATGTTTAGGAACCAGTGGATTTGTAATCCCCGTGATCCTTTCAAAGAAACTTGGATCCTGCCTAACATAAAAGTCCGTGATTCCTTTGGGTTCCTCACTCTACATGTTCATGTCAAGGCTACATTCGATGGTTGTCTTCCGAAGAGCACCGCGCTGACTGCCAAGCGGGCATAAGTCACCGAATGCCGCCGATAGACCATTCTAGAAACCTCGCCTGGGCCCTAAGAAACCCACCGTTTTTTGTAGGGACTCATACAAGGAAATCCTATTAAGAGGGTAAGTTTCTTTGGGTCCAGGAGTTCCTTAAAGCCTACCAAGATAGCGGCCTCAATAATTACCACTACGATTTTGGGGGGTTCCTTACTAAAATTACAGTGCAAAACCGTATTCTAACTATTAAGGCCCCTATATTGTAGAACCCTTATAGTAATCCTTCTAGTATCCATTTTAAGGAACCCTTTAAAGGAAGCCTTAAAGTAACCCTCTTAAGGCACGCTTTAAAGGAACCCTATTCTAATTGTTACGGCACCTATATTACTATGCCGTTGAACATGGAGAAGCCGAGTCCTCTGAGTGAAGGGTTTGCTGCTGTAGTGCGGACCGGAGCGGTCGAGCCCCTGGAGCTTAGGGTTTATAGGGTTTAGGGAGGCCCACTGCACTTGAAACAAGTCCAAATTCAGAAAAGCCTTAACCTGGACTGACCCAAGGCTCTCCAATCCCTCAATCCCGCTGAACTACACTGGGAATTCACGTCGTTTGCTCATCCGGATTCTACAATGTGGAATTTACGCAACAGACTGAAAACCGCAAGCCCACGCCCCCCCCAAAAAGTCTTTGAAACCGCAAACCTGAAGCCTAGAGCCGAGCCGAGTCTCCAAACCCTAAATTCTAGCCTCAAACCCTAAACCATAGACTTCCTAAGTTAAGTTGCATCATGAACCCACCTTGCACCCCTAAGCCCTAAGCCCTAAATCCTAGTCTCAAACCCTAAACCATAGATTTCCTAAGTTAATTAAGGAATATACCTTAAATTATAGTAGGATCCTTAATATGATTTAAGGTATATTTGTTAATTACGGGATATTGGAGTCTCTGAATCATGAACCCACCGGCAAGGCTCAAGATCCAGCGTCTGGACGAGCTGCTTAAGGTGCTTTCCTGGCCATGCTCGGTTCTTCTAGATTTTCGCCCTCAGACTGAACAGTTCAGGTGAATGAGAAAGCTCAGATATGGGTCCCATGTCTCTCCGGTAAGTGTTTTGGGAATCCATTTAATTTTTAATATGAGGTTTGCGTGTTGTTGTTTCGGGTTTGGTTGGTTTCGGCCGGCTAGAACTGATGGGATCTGCTGCTCAAGCAAGGTGACCACAGTGTAGGTCATTTGGCGGCTTGCAGGGAAGCTAAAAGTATTTTATCTCTCTCGTCTCTCTGTATAATTAAATGAAAAAATAAGTAATCTACTTATATATGTATATGTAGGTATGTGTATGTATGATGGGTGTATATATACATAGCATAACAAGACATAACATTCCGTGACTTGTCATGACATGATTTGCCATAGCATAACACAGCATGAAAGATATAAACATACACGACAACGACTCTATGTATACATGTATGACAATGTATCTGTATGTGTATATATATATATATACTGGTGGGTATACATATAATACCATCAACTAATATATATATATATATGTATATGTATATATGTATGTATGTATGTATGTATGTATGTATGTATGTATGCATGCATGTATGTTTATATGTACGTATACACGTGCATGCGTATATCTCAGCACATACATACCGCACATATATATATATATATATATGCATATATATATATACAGACACACACATATATATATATATTCACATATGCACACATTCGCATTTTTACAGTTACACAGTTACACCGAACCACGCATTATATATATATATATGTATGTATGTATGTATGTATGTATGTATGTGCACACACAATATTCTACGCACATGCATGTGTGCACATGTGCTTACATGTGGACATACACACATACACACACACACATACAGACGCAGGTGCATTCACGTAATGCTGCATATATGTAGAAGTTGTGGCATATGTTTACGAGTCTGCATAAGACTGCTAAGCTCTGCACCCGAAGTCCCCAAATCCTGAACTTAAGAGTTTGGAGACCTCGGTACATACATGTTTTCGGTTTAGCCGAAAAAACGTTCGGCTTCGAGGAGCTCAAGGAAACATCAACCGAAGCGACAGAGGGTCTCCGTGTGGGCCTTGGGATGGTGTTTATGTGGTTCTTTAGGGTTTAGGGTTTCGGGTTCAGAGTTTAGGGTTTAGGGTTTCGGGTTTAGGGTAGGGAGATCCTCCACAAGGTTGCGCTTGCGTTCTTGAATTGGTTTTGAACGGCATTTAGTGGTCATAAAGGCTTTTTGAAGGTGTGTGCAGGGGAAGAATTTCTTAGGCTGTTAAAAGCTTGGGCTTAGGATTTGGACCTGTGCTAGCTTGAGGCTCTTACAATAGGAGCCGAAATAATTACCAATACTATTTTGGGGGTTCCTTATTAGAGTTAGAGTATAATGTACCCCAAAGCCCGATTCTCATTACTAAGGCCCCTACATTCCTGTGGTGTGGGCCTGTGGCTTTGCGTAGTCACGGAAATGACTTAGGGGCCACGCTTTCGAATTTCATGCATGCTGGGGGGCTTGGCGTCTTGAGCTCGTTGTCAGGGGTATTAACACCACCAGTGGCAAGTAGTTTTCACGACGACAACAACGATGATGGTGATTATGAGGATGACAATGATGATCATGATGGTGATGATGTGTTGTCTGCCTCAGGCACATGCCTTCGCTGTGGTATGTTGCATTTTATACTTGCCTCCTTTCGGTTTCGTCTAGACTGGGTGACCGTGTGCGGTCTATATGAATATCCATGTTGCTTTCGAGCGTGTGATGCATACGTTTCATTAGTTTCTGGTTCCACGTCGAGCTCTTCCAGCTCGCGGGCACCTTCGCAAAGCTTGCTCTCTTAACCCGAAACCCTAAAAACCCTCAAGCCTAAACCATCGTCGAATTTGATATGACTGGCCCCACTCAAATCTCCAAAGCCCTGGCCTGTGGACACCCATCCACTTAAGGCCCCTATATTATAGAACCCTTATAGTACGTCCCTTTTAAGGAACCCTTTTAAGGAACCCTTTCAAGGAACCCTTATAGTAACCCTTTCAAGGAACCCTTTTTAAATCCACCAGATGTCAAGAACTCAAGCCAGTCAAGACATCAAACCCTAAACCCTAAATCCTAAACCCTAAACCCTGACCCTAAACCCTAAATCCTAGACCCTAAACCCTAAACCCTAAGCCCTGGACCGACTCCCAAAGCCCAACGTAGGCCCCAAGCCCTCGACCCTAAATCCTAAACCCCCAAAAGTAGAAGCCCAAAAGCTGGCAACCCAAGAGCCTCAATCCTTAAGAGTATTGCACAGGGAATCCCAGCACTAATTGTCCTGAATCCGGTTTCCAACTTTTTTGGGTTTACTATGTAGTTTAAGCCCAACACCCTAAACACTAAACCCTATACTATACTATACTCTACTATACTATGCTCCGGTTTCCAACTTTTCGGGGGTTTACTAGAAAACCCTCCGAAGGCCACTCGTCGAACAAAAACCTCACCGACTTCAAGGATGAAGCGCCCGGAGCTTAGCCAAAAGAAGGGCCCGTAATGGACTTTCTAGGGTTTAGGGCTTAGGGTTTTAGGGTTAGGGTTATGGACTTCATAGCCTGAATAAATACCTATATTATATCATTCCTTAGGTCCGGTTTTTCTGAATATACTATAAAAGGAGCCCAAAACCCTATACTAACTGTTAAGGCCCCTACATTAAAGGACTTCCTAGAGACTCCAAGATCTCTTGGGTTTCAGGGTTTAGGGTCACAGGGTTTAGGCTTCTAGTGCTTTGGGGTTTTAGGGTTGTGGGGCTCAGGTTCCAAGATCTCTTGGGGTTTTGACTGAGGTGCGTTCGGATTTTCAGAATGGGCCTAGAGAGTTTTGATAGGGGCCCATATGAGTTGCAGAAGGGGCTTTAGGATGGGATGTAGACAGCGGGTCGATAAGTACTATCAAGCTTTTGTTCCGGGATGTATACAGACAAGGGGATAGAGTCCAATATCACAAATGTCAGTGAAATCGGCTTCCTTTTGCCTGAGGTTGTTCCTGGGTTGAGAGATGCTTGTTGTTTCTTTACGGGTTTGGTTTAGGGTTTAGGGCTTGGGTCTAGGATTGCCATCCGATCGCATCTCTTGCTTCTGTGCATTTACGGTAGGTTAGTTATTTACATCTAATTGCATGTTTTCAGCAGTGTTATTGCTGTCAGTGTGTATCCTGTCCTTTGTTGTCATAAATATTTGTGCTACCTTGAGGAACATGTTGTTCCTTCGTTGGTGCTGGGGTTTCTTACTGTCTGTGGCAGTGCTGCGATGGCGACTACCACTCGTGCTCCTGCAGAAGCAGCAGCGGTGCTAGACTCCTAGTTTACGAAGGTGTCGTCATATTGAACTCAACGAGGTACGGAGTCAGAAACATTAGCCATGTTATGGTTAGTCAGAGCGCTAACACAAAAAAAAACCCTAATCCCCATACCTAAACCCAATGCCTTATGCCTAGCCTAATCCTAAAACCCTAAACCCAAAGCCCTAGGCCCTAAACCCCTTAACCCTAAAGAGCATGCAGTCTCAAAAAGGAACTCAAGAAAAGCTAAACCCTAAACCTAATCAGTGAGGAGGGTTAGCCCGTCTCATCTGAAACAGATGTTCCCGGTTTCTCTGCAAGCCCAAAAAGGCGCTCAACAAGTAAACCCTAAACCCTAAACCTAGAAACTTAGGCCTCAGGCCAGTAGCTGCTCTCAGGACTGGACGCTTGGACGGGCTGGACGAGGCCGGGCCGATGGGAATCCACACTTTGAGGGTTTCGGGTTTAGGGTTT
>CAJNDV010033821.1:17585-28565 GCA_905221635.1 Symbiodinium sp. CCMP2456
AGCAACAGCAGCAACAACAACACCAACAGCAACAGCAGCAGCAACAACAACAACACCAACAACAACAACAACAACAACAACAACAACAACAACAACAACAACAACAACAACAACAACAGCAACAACAACTGCAACAACAACAGCAACAACAACAACAACAAAACTGCTGCTGCAGGTGCGTTTGTGGCTGTGACTGCACTGCTACTGCTACGGCTACCGCCACTGGCTACTGCTGCTGCTGCTGCTGAAACTGTTGCTGCTGCTTCTGCGGCTACTGCTGCTGCTACCACTGCTGCACTACTGCCACTGCTGCTCCCGCTGGTGCTGCTGCTGCCGCTGCTGCTGCTGCTGCTCCTAGTATACTACGGTAAAGAACACACACACACACACACACACACACACGCATGTTGCGGGTCGTTGCCAACAATCAGTCTTCACTAATATAGATGTATGTAAATGTTCATACATACTCATATATATATATATATGCAGATTAGTTTTAGAAATGTTCTGTGTGTGCATCCTAACGAATGTGTAGAACGGTACACATCGTGTTGGGTAATGGGATGTGCTTAAACACGTGTGTTAGTGTTGTAAACTTGAAAACCGATATATCCATAGAACTGCGTGTTTTTGTGTACATGATTGAATCATGTTTGTATTATCTTTACAAACAATACATATACAATATATGCATATACTGTTGCATGATTTTGTAGGTGAAAGTGTACGTGCCGGATGTATGTACAAGTATATACTTCGACTGAGCATGGTCACAAGCATAAACGGCCAACCCAATCAATGTACCATAAAAATGTCACATAGCTCCATACATACTTTTGCTGCACAGCCGGATAGAATAAGCATATGCATCATGCATGTATACATAGATACACACAACTAAATCTCTCTGTCTCTCTCTCTCTATATATATATACACACTCTATACATATATATACATATACACATGATCACATGAATATGACTGTTTTCAACCTTAAGGCTTCCCAGCCTTTCCACCCAAGGTGTCAAAGGCTTGACAGCCCTTGCCGAACCCTAACAACATTTGATCTTGTCGCTTTAGGTTTGCCGGCTAGCACTTCCTGGGGAGATAGGACTTGCCCTGCCAACATATCACTCAGCCAAAAGCATTCTCTCCGAGCCTGTCCTTTTGACTTAACGGTTTAGGGTCTGCCAACATGTCCGGAGATGTAGGGTAAGAGGATACTCCATGTCTTTTCTTTAGAATTTGCCAGGCAACTTCTCTACACGAGGTTTCGTGGTTCCAAACAATTCGTCTGGTGATTCGACTCGACTCTGGCAGCCACAATCTCCGTTGAAATTTAGGGCTTCCCTGCCAAATCCTCCTTCTAAGTCTGTGGGGCCGACTACGACGACATACTACTGCTGCGACGACTACTATGGCTGCTACACTACGTATACCACAGACGCACAATTATGCATCTTCACGCTATGGCGTACTTCTTCCGTCGCTGCTGCTGTCTTGCACAACTGTTGCTACTGTAAACTAATGACCGGTAACTACTACGCGTAGTGCTGTGAGTTCTGCTATCAATATCTATACCCGTATGTGCGGCAAGTGTTGCTGATACCACTTCCGCTAGCGACGGCTACTCTTAGCCGCATGGCTTCCGGAGCACTTAGTTCCACTAATTAGTGCTATGTTCGCTGTTTGCACCATGATTGGCCTCGTAACCGCGATGTAGCTGGCTGTTTCTGTCGTGGTTTAGGGTGCCAAAAGCGTTCTCGTGGTACCACCGCTGCTGTTACCAGGTAACATCCGAACAGTCGCAGCTGCAATCGGTCTCGTCGCCATTCCCGGGCCCATTCCCTCTACTTTTGTCGTAGTATAGCAATACAATAGTATTAAAGCTATCTACACTACCGCTGTCAATATAATTTTTGTTGCTCTTGCTAGAGGCCTGCCCACAAGAAGCGGTCCAACACCAGCATGCCTTCATTCGTTCCCGGTCTCAGGAACGGCGGCAAGCTCATCCTCACTCGGTTTCCCAACCACAACGGGCAAACGATTCTCTGGCACATCCTTTTTGATTGAATCCAACATGGGTACCGTTCGCCGAGCCTGGTATTGGAGAGCCACATGTGATGCTCCAAGAAGCATCGCTGAACCGCCACAATAAAGACATGCCGAAAACACATCAGGCACGAGACTCGATGACCACTGTGCCAGAAAGGAAAGTGCAGTGGCGACAAATGCCACCGCAACGCTTTTCAGCCTGTCCAGCCAAACGTGGCCCTGGTCGCCGCGAAAATAATTCGCCAACAGTGCGGTCGCTTGAAACATGAAGGGCCACAAGAACAAGCACCAAGCCAGGACGCCCCAAACAAGCACTCCCACCACGGTCCAGTTTCCGGTACGGCCACGTGCTGCGATGAGATCTGCAAAGCCCCATAAGATACCCGAGCTACCCATGACTTGCCAACCATACGGAAACAATAATCCACCCAACTGTCGATACAGAGTGGCCCTGACCTTGGTTCTTACAGTCACCTCGAAGGCCTCGACAGACCCATACCATGTTTGAAGGCATCGCGCGATGATCGCACGATCACAAACATTGGCAGTACACGTCACTCCGTCGTTGCAGCAGTGACAGCGGGCAGATTGGACTGTGAAGTCGGAAAGCTGCTTGAGCATAATCTCCGTGTTCCGGTAGTGCTCACGCAAATAGGACGCAGTGAGGTATAAGAAGAACCACCGTGTCAGCACAAGCAAGAGAATGTCCAAAAGGGATTGCTCGCTAGCCAAAATGAAATGTATCGTTGAAGCCCAGTTAGCGAAACCAACGCCCAAGATGCAGGGAGCCATGGCTGTCAGCCTAATAGTAACCTTCGTATCGGGCTGTTCGTGACTTCTCAGGAATGCTGCAAGTCTAGCAGGCACCATAGGCGCCCAGCGAAAGTGCTGTCCCAAACAAGCAGAAACTGGTCGGAGCACTTCAGGAATGCGCCAATGCTTAAGATTCCCTTGGATTTCTGCACCTTATCCCTCTGATTGATACATACTCGGTCAAGGAAAACCAAACTCCTCGCTTTCCATTGCAGAAGCACGACCACGAAGACAAACCCTGCTGTCAGCGCAGACCACGGGGCACGCACCGCCATCGTTTCTTGCTCTTGCTCCATTGCCATCCTGCTAACTCGTGAGAAGCCTGGAAGGTATCCCGCAATCTGGAGCGACATCACCAAGAGAGCTGAGATGGTGGCAGCAATTGCTGCAGGAGGCCCGTTGTACAGCAATAGCAGTAGCAGCCTCTTGAGGAAGTTGTTGCCATGCCAGCTGTGACTCCAGAAAACTTGAATCGAATCCACTGGAAAGCTCCGCTCATACAGATCCTGATTAGTCCTCCCCAATGCAGCACCAAAGGATTGCAGCACTTGCCATGCCGGAGTTGCTCTGACGAGGTTTCTTTCCAAAGGTGCCATGCTAGCCAGGCTGCAGGCCAAGTCAGCAACGACGTCGCCGCTGTCGAGGAGCTCTGGCCCAACTTCTGTGGGAGATGCCATTGCCCCTCGATGGGGAAGTGACACAAGACTAAGAATGGTCCTGCAGGGCTCTATCTACCTCCAGGTCACTTCTGCAACATGTTTTTGCGAAGGGAAGTGGGGGTGGGTCATGAATCAGGGGACCGCTCGGATATAGACGACTAGTTAGTTGTACCAGGGCTTTGAGGAGCCTTCCTTATACGATGCCATACCCTAAACCCTAAACCCTAAACCCTGGGTTTAGGGTCTAGGGTTTCGGGAACCGGAAGGGGGACTTCTATCGCTACTTTATGGAGGCCCCTGTGCTGCCCAGCTGCAGGCTGCCAGGACCAGGACGATGGCCCCCAAAGCCCACCAGACCCAACTGTAGCCTTCCACCAGGTTTAGGGTTTAGGGTTTAGGGGTTTCGGTTCAAGGAGGGCTCTAAACCGTAGGAGCTTTCACGTTTGCGGGAGGGAGTATCCCTGGAGCTCTAAACCCAAATCGCCTAAACCCTGAACACCTGTAGGTCTGTGGGTCTTTACAGGTGTCTACAGACTTTACAGGTGCCCAACATGGAACTTCTGCTGGCATCGGTCGGAGTTGGCTTCTCTAAGTACTGCTCAAGGCTGGTCTTCACATTGCTGGTCGGTCATGACCATATAGTCGTAGGTGAAGGGGCGCTTACGGTCGTAATCAGATCGAAAGTACAATGGCAAGTGTAAGTAATAGCAGTAAGAACAGAGTAATGCTAGTACTACTACGAATGCTGATCATAGCAAGAAGACGAAATACTATGTCTAGCTCTCTTCTGAAAGTCCCGCACCAGCGGTTTTATCTGAGCATACCACTTCAACACTGGGAAACGTCAAACAGCAGCCCCACCCAAAGGATCCTCGGGCTAGTGTAGGGCTTTCGTCCCAAAACCCTAACCTTGAACCCTAAACCCTGACCCCTAAACCCTTTAAACCCTACACCCTGAACCCTAAACCCTTTTAACCCCAAGCACGAGAGGTAATGCCGAGCCTGCAACTTCTCGCACCCCGAAAACTTTTTCAGGGAGTCCCCACGCCGTGCCATTGATCCTTGGGCGCAGGGGCTTCAGGTCCAGCGAATTGGCTGTTTTAGGCTTCGGGATTTAGGGGTTTCGGGTTTAGGGTTCAGGGGTTTAGGGCTCTAAGGTCCAGGCAATGGTAAAAGAAGGGGCCTTAACCATCAGATCAAAGAAGGGGCCCGAACACTCAGAATAGGGTTGTGGGGTATATTATACTATGGGCATACTCTACCCTAAACCCTAAACCCTAAACCCTAAACCCTAAACCCTATCTACCATAACTACTTTAAGGAATCCCCAGAGCTGCTTTGTTACTTTCTAGGCCCCTATACAATACGAATCCAGGCAGCGTTCCCACATCACTGAAGACACAAATCTCCGAAGCTGCAGGACTCAAGGCCTTTCCTTCCTTTAGGATCTAGTCTAGGGTTTAGGGTTTAGGGTTTAGGGTTTAGGATCTAGGGTTTAGAGAAGGGGTGGATGAACGGATTAAGCGATTCGCAAGATGTGGACATTCCATCATGCATCCACTCTGAAATACGCGCAATGATACAAGTGCTGCTGTGCGGTACTAGAGTTTTGAGTACAGCGGTCAAACGGCTCCATCGTCGCCCTAGCTAAACCTCATGGGCAGCTCGTGGATAAAGACCAACACAACCAACACCATAAGCGGGCAGGAACAACAAAGAAGCAACACGACCACTCGAGACGCCACCGTAACGAACACAGCGGTGGCAATAACAACGTTTAGGGTTTAGGGTTCAGGGTTTAGTGTTTAGGGTTTAGGGGCAAGGACGAGCCAGAAGAGGAGGGAGACGATGGCCACTTCCCTGAATGCCCCGAAGCTCAAGCCACACTAAACAGTGGTCAGGCGTCGCCACGGTGTAGCCAAAGGCATTCCTCAGCGAAAGCATCGGTGGTAGTCGAAACAGAAATCATTGTGAACAAAAATACCCCTCTCTACCGTTAGCCCCTGATCACCTGCACCGCAACCGCCGGGGGCTGCGAAGTTCCAAAACCCGCGAACTGAATCCCTCAGCCGAACCTTCTGCCCTAGCTTGCCACTGCCGAGTAGGCATGTTCCGAGCAAAAGGTTTTGGGTTCTGGGTGGAGGGTTGCCCAGAAGGTATATGGTACCCTCAACCCTAAACCTTAACCCCGAATCATAAAGCCTAAACCGAGTAGATCGAAACTCCATCTGAAGAATCACCTAGTACAGAATCCTAACCCCAAGAACCTAAAGGTCACAAGCAGGCTGCAAGCATTGCGGAGAACGAGGCCGAGCATCACTTCATCCGGACTTCGTCCAAGCTGTGCTTCATCCGGAGAAGCCCCCAGGCCAACCGGACCTTCCATTCGCTGCGCTTTGGTGTCTGGGTGATGTTACATACTACGTAATCTAGAGGCCTTCATAATTAGAATATGTAGGGTTTTTTGGGGGCCATGATTCTATACTTCTAAGAAGGAACCCCCTATATTACCTCTGTTAGCCAGCACTTTCAGCTCTAGCATCGTCTATTTTATGGAAAGTTTCGGGCCCTAGCATAAACCCGAGAATAGAAATTGGCCTCTGCTATGCTTGGTTGTGGTACATACTAAGTACGTATCTCGAAAGCAAGACAGAGGCCCTGCGCCACGTTCCCCAAGCCCAAATATCCCTTCGCATCCGAAGTACGCAATGTAGACTCCTTAAGAAGGGTTAGACAGAGAAGACCCTGAACGCAAAGTCCTCAGCGCCTGAATTGAGGATCCTAAGCCATATGACCTAAAGGCTCAACAACTATGGCAATACGCCTGAAGACCCAGCGAGAATGGAAAAAATATCGACATCTTGGCACAGATAGGTAAGCATCAGCAAACAAGATCCTCCACCACCGGAGAATGTCGACCTAACCAGCCTTGTAGAATCCCTATAAAACCGCTAACAAGAATTCAGTAGTACACTTTTGGAACCCTTACAGGTACACCAATCCAGCTTTCTGCAGAGAAGCGAATGCCCGTCGGCGAGATCTCGATGCCGGGGGCCACGGTTACCAAGCCCTGACAACTCTGGTCGACTAGGGCTTTAGGTTTAGGGCTTATGGTTCGAAGTTTTGCATGTCGAGGATCAGGGTTAGCTTTTTCGGCTATCGGGTGCAACGACTTCGGGCTCGGTACTGAGTTTCAGGTTTTAGAATGATGCTAACATGAATACAGAGTATGAAACGCAAAACGGGCTCCGAAAACTATGCTGAGCATCAAGACCCCCCTAGATCCGACCCCGCACTGGTTCAACACCTGTCCTGTCGGCATTGGGGTTCAGATATCTACTGCCGTAAGAGGCCACCCGAAACCCGACACCTTTCGCATGAGCATCTCCATTGCCCCCATCTCCGCAGTGGAGGCACTGGGAGGGCCTACTAAGGCTCTTGACTTGGGATCAAAAGCTCGACTTCCCAGTCGTGCTTTTGAGGCAAGTCTTTTGGAAATTGTATACTCGGCATGGTAGGGTGATCTAATGCAAACTGGGACATAACTGCATCCTAGCTGTTGGCGCGGCTGCTCTACTCGACAAAGGGACATGATACGCTACACCCTTGCCCGGGACATGATTTAACAACACGCAAAATCTTGAATATCCTGAACCCTAAATCCTTTAAACCCTTTAAACCCCAAACCCTAAACCCAAAGGCAGAACGGGTTCGTCACAAAGAGCCATCCGCCTGGCGGAGGCCGGGTCTCTGAAGCAAGAGCCGAAGTCTTCAACCCTGAACTGTTTAGGGTTTAGGGTTTAGGGCTCGTGGGCTTTAGGCTTTGGGGTTCAGGGGACCATAGTCCCAACAGTAGACGGTTAAGGGTGCGGGGTTCAGGGGACCATGGTCCCAACTGTAGACGGTTTAGGGTTGAGGCTTTGTCAGCTTAGGGTTTAGGGTTTGTATTACTATAGGGTTTAGAAGGGGTTTAGGGCGACTACACCCGCCCAGGCCTCTTCATTCATATCAAGGGCAGCGTCTGCGGTCGTGGTCTGCAAAGCAGAGGCTCGGGGTATCGCATCCTCTCTCCGTCTTAGTGCCTCAGTCTTACCTGTTGCTTCTCTTCAGAAGGCTAAGCAAGCTTTAATGACAAGAACGGTGTCGACTATGATGTTCGACGACCGTAGCATAGATAGAAATGATAGAAACATACACTGATCCTGATCGCTCTCTTGTGCAGCAATGTATAGATTGAACTTCATACAGCTCTGCAGTGACGATGCCACACTATCGTCACTATTTCATCTACCGACCCAGGACAGTTCAGAACGCAAACGCTGACCTCGGTTCCTTCAAACCCGAGCTCGAACTATGAGTACCGAAACTTGAAGTGGATCCTGACCCCTTAATATAGGGGCAATAATTACCTATACTATTTTCGGGGCTTCTTATTATGATTATAGTATAATGGGCCCCAAAACCCTATTCCAACTTATACTACGCTTCAGCTCTTTTCGCGGGGGTCTGGCTTTCCGGTATTGGTCAGGTCAGGCCCCTCCTGTTTCAACTCAAGTCCCGCAGAACTCCGCCCTCCTAAACCGAGGATGCTGGAGGGGATTCTCCCTACCCCAAAGCCCCCTGAACCCTAAACCCTAAACAAACCTCCCCAAAGCCCCCTAAACCCTAAACCCTGAACCCTACACCCTAAACCCTACCCCAAAGACCCCAAAACCCTAAACCCTAAACCCTACACCCTAAACCCTACCCCAAAGCCCCCTAAACCCTCAACCCTAAACCCTAAACCCTACACCCCAAAGCCCCTAAACCCTCAACCCTAAACCCTACCCCAAAGCCCCCTAAACCCTCAACCCTAAACCCTAAACCCCTAAACCCTACACCCCCTAAGCCCTACACCCTAATAAGGATTTCGGGGCCGAGAGCTTCGGAGCTCAGCTGTGAGAGTCGAAGGCTCTGAAAAAGGGTGACCCTATAACCATAATTTATAGGGTTTAGGGTTTTTGGGGTTTAGGGTTTAGGGTTTAGGGTTTGGGGTTTAGGGTTTAGGGTTTAGGGTGTGGGGTTTTGGGTTTAGGGTTTAGGGCTTAGGGCTTAGGGTTTAGGGTTTAGCGTTTTAAAGTGACTATGTCTCTACTATAGACGTTATACCCTATGACTTTCTAGTCAGACTTTTTGGCTTCAGGGCCTTCAGAGAGTGGGTTTTCGCATCCAGGGTTTCGATTTAGGTAGTTCTCTAAATTAGGGTCCCCTCTTAGGTCCCCAATGTAGTACGGCACCCTTATAAGAAGGACCCCTAGAAGGGACCCGAATTTAGAGAACTACTCCTTTACAGTTCTCTGTAGGCCTCTTCGGTGGTGGTGGTGGTCGTGGTCGTTTTCCTCAGCCACCGGACGACTCCACCACCCTGAATCCTCGCTTGAATCTCAACAGCCGAAGACTTTGCGTTCAGATTTCCCGGTAGCCAGTTATTAGGAGTTCCGGTGCATAGGGATGCCACACGAAAGAACAGTCCCCGAAAAAGAGCAAACAACGGTTTAGGGGTCTAGTCTCACCTTCGGCCGAGAGTGAATTACTATGTTCCGACCCGGCCAACTCACAAATAGGTAAACCTGAACCCAGAAAATTAGGGTTTATAGGCTTAGGAAGCTTAGGGCTACGGGTTTAGGGATGACTAACCCTAAAACTTGCAACCTGAAATACTAAAGCACTGACAAGCATAAACCCTGAACTGGAGGACGGGGTGTAGCGGATTTGGCTTTAGTTTAAGGTTTGCCCTCGAGCCTGAGGGATATAACAAAGAAAGGTCCTGAATACTTAACTGCCTTGGCAGCACGATAGCATAAAATATGTAGGTAGGGACCGTTCTGGGAAGATCAAAACTATTCCAAACTCAATGTTGATACCGCGTTGGAGAGGGAAAACGATGACAGCAATATTGGTAACCAGAAGCAGCCGTGAGCTTGACGCTTACGATGCGGACACCTTTTGTACAACGTCGCTCACACAAAAACTCTCATCATCGTTGTTGCTGCAAGCATTTTCATTCTAACAAGAGAAGTTCGTCTCTTGACTTAGCCGCAACCTGCAAGCCCCCGATATCCCGAAGGCCTTTGATAGGCGTTTACAGGGCTTTATGTCATGCTTGATAACGAGAAGAAGGTCTTCGGTGTATGTGTGTCCTACTTCAACCCAAAGGGAACCCTTCAAGGAACACCTCAAAGGGGAATAATGCTGCTACCGGTTCCAACATCTCCTACATGTGCCAGGATTTAGGCTCTAGGACGGGTTACCGAAGCTGATCAGAAGGCTGACCGCACAGACCCTCCAGCGTTTTCGGGTTCAGAGCATCATCCCGAAACTCCACAGAGAAGCATCAACACACCCTTAACCCTAAACCCTAAACCCTGTAAACCCTAAACCCTAAACCCTATAATTAAACCCTTTTAGCCCTAAGCCCTAAACCGTGGAGTCCCCCCGGCAGAACACAGAGAAGAAGAAAGGAAGCAGGGAAGCTCATCCTGCCAAGCAGCTCCTCAGGGCACTCTTTCCTGTGGGCCGAGGGTCTTCGGTGAACAAGGGTAATGTAGGGGCCTTAATACTTAGATTGGGGTTTTGGGGGCTCCTTATTATAATAAGGGTTCCTTTAAAGGGTTCCTTCAAGGGTTCTATAAGGGCTACTACAGGGGGTTTAGGGTATAGGGGCCTTAATAACTAGAACAGGGCTTTAGGGCCCATTATACTATAATTAAAATAAGGAACCGCCCAAAATAGTACAGGTAATTATTTAGGCCCACAGGGGGACGGTCAATGCCGCGAGGGCAGTCGGGGAATCAAAGGGATGAGGTGAAGGTCTGCAAGAAGGTTAATGACCAAAATCGTTCCAGAATCGCATGAACATCCTACTGTATGACACCCAATCAATAAACGTGCCACAGCCAGGACAACGGAAACACAGGACACATCTTTCAATCAATCTGCAATCGTATGCAAGATCCATCAAGGGGCGACCACCTCGCCAAGCAAAACAGCCTGAACATGTCCACCCCAGCAACTCTTCTCTTTCGCCAAGATGCGGGCCACTCACGGCGAAGTGATCCGAAGGTAGGGCAGGCGAGCGGACGTGTGCTTGGGTGGTCATCAGCCAGCAGCCCTGACACAAGCGGTTGGGTGAATTCCAGACCCTAAACCCTAAACCCCTTGTAGAAATTACTGTTATTTATAAACTATATAGCCAACAGCATGCACCCTGAAGCCTATCAGCCCCCAACACAACAAATCAACCGCTAAAGCCCAAACCCCTCAACCCGTTAGCCGCGAGCCAGTCAGCACGCGCACACACACACACACGTACACCCAGGTTTCTGGGTATGTATTCTCATGAGTGAAGTCAACTCAGCGGTGAGTCATGCTCGGCTGAGACCCCCAATAAAAGTCTTCAGGAGTCTCAAG
>CAJNDV010033822.1:7673-19124 GCA_905221635.1 Symbiodinium sp. CCMP2456
GCTGAGGTCCTTGCCATCGTAGGACCCAAAACGTAAAAGATCACCATGCGGAACTGGCAGCCCGCACAAGCGGAGCAGAATCACCAAACTCAAGCCATGACACACCTGCCACCGCAGACTCGGTAGGTCAGTGAGGAAAGCTATGGCACCGCGTAAGAGACACACGCCTGCAGCTTCTATGTCTACCTTCACGGATAGCCCAAGCGCCAACTTGCAAAGCTACGACCATGTCGTCATTATCCCCCCCCCCAACCCCACGGCAAGTCCGAATCCTTGGAAACGCACAGAAACGCACGACAGTTATCGACCCGTTAGCTACTACTACTACCACTGCTACTGCTTCAAGCTGCTGAACGAAGCCATAAGAGTCCCAATTCTTTAGTGCTGCACTCACGAGAACAAAGACCACTACCAATCAAAAGCTCAAGTTCCGAGAAAGCTGCAGAAATCGCACGATCTTCTCTAAGTGCTCTAACTTGACTGCACTTGGCCTGGCGCTCGATGGCGGCGACATGCTGCTCACCTGATTGAGTTGCGGCTTCATGGCGGCTTTCCTTTCCCAGATATTTTGATGCCTCATACCCCTAACCACATTGCTCGTAGTCCTCCTCTACTGGTAGCGATGAACGACAAGCATACATACATGCATAATACTACAATATACATACATATATATATATATATAGAGAGATAGATAGATAAATACGTACACCTACATACGCACATACATACGCATTTATACAAAGGCTTAGGTGGAAAGCGCGATGGCAAGATAAGCCAGCGTTCAACGTACCACAATGGCAATGCGAGCATCAAGCTACGTAAATATAACAACAAACAGTTTGGTAATGTGTATCAGAACACGAAAAGTTACGAAGTGGATGGCAAAACAGCATGGCACGGATGTGCGAGGATTTAGGTATGCAAATACACACGCAGTGGGCATGCATGCACATGCATGTACTTGCATTCAAACACAGCAAGATAGGGGTGCGTGTTTGTGTGTGTGTGTGTGTGTGTTTGTGTGTGTGTGTGTTTGTCCGTTGGTGCATCGGACGCATGTGCAGCAAGAGAAGTACACAGACAAACGAGCAAGCAAAGATACGTGGTTTTACATGACGCGACAAGTGCAGGCATACATATGCCCATGCAGCGGTTGCATATGGACAGCAGACGATAAAGTGCTTGTCCAGCTTCAGCTGAGCACAAACACCTGTCACCATCTCAGCCAGCAAGTAAGCGGTGTGAACAAAATGGATACAGACATATACAAGCTATGTGGTCGTTGCACCGTATCTGCGAATATAGGGGCCTGAATAATTAGACTAGGGCTTCAGAGTATAATTATATTATAGTTGACTAAGGAACGTAAATATATTTCTATGTATGCCTGCTTCTACACTTCTACGTTACCCATTCGCCGAGGCCGTAGCAAACCACTCGTAAATGTGCAGGCAGGTCAGGATTCCCCAGCCTGGAGCTTTGGGATTTCGGGGCTTAGTAAAATGAGCGGGTAGGGGTTGTTTAGGGTTTAGGGGGTTTAGGGGCGGGTTTTAGGGTTTTAGGGGTTTAGGGATGAGAGGTTAGGGTTTAGGTCTTGGCCCTTCGCACGGATCAGAAGCTACCAGGACTTGCACTTAGTGCTGAACGGTTCAGATTCTGTGGGTTTTGGGTAGCATTGGGGTTTTGGGGGACTTTGGCTTGAGGCTTCAGGATCTTGAAGTGATGACTTCTGCTGACAGGGTTGCTGCTGCGGCACGAATGTCAGTATCTAGCATAGGATGGCTGCATAACACTGTGACGACGCTAGAGCGATGGCAATAAAGCAGCGACAGTGTCGTCAGCCGCGATTCTTGCACGAGTAATAATTAGTCGCATACAGACACTGCATCAGTGCCGCAGTTTCGACTGGCTGAGGGGAGTGGTGTCGCAGTTCATTGTTGGTTTTGTTGAGAGGTAGTCACCATTCCTCCTCCAACTTGCTGATGGAAGGGGAATCCAACTTCCTTGCGATGGTCACTGTCTGTTTTCGTTTGACCTGTTACATGGATCTTGTAAAACACCCACGCATGCAAGATCCTCAACTCAGCCTTGTGGCAAGAGCTCACTCCTGAACAACAAACCCCACGTCTCTTGCATGGCAATTTCTGTTGAAGCTAGATCAATTGCAGATGGCCTTACTAATTAGTATTTACATGTCACATGGAAATACAACTAAATATGATGTCACAACCTCGCTCTCGCACGCACGGGTACATGTGCTGAAGTAGTGCTGCAGGTCCTGATGGGATGGTGGAAAAGACCTAAACCCTAAACGAGAGAGAAGACAAGCACGGTTTAGGGTTTAGGGCTAAAGGGGAGATAAGACAAGCTGGAAGTCCCAAGAAAGGATCGGGGACGTGCTTGTTGCTCGGTTTGTGCCAGTCCTCGCCCACCCCAATGTTAGGGTTTCGGGGCTCACCCAATAAATAGAAGCTCTCATCAGTACAGATTTCGTGGCAGAATAAGAGGAATGTGTTGGAACCATGCTTCTCCAAATGTATGTGTTGATGACGACGCCTCGAGTTACAAAACGAAACTTAATTTTCGGAGTTCAAACGGGTCTGTCTTTTTATGGCGCACAAGAAAAGTAACCGCACAGCCAAAAAAAACACATGACCCTAAACTGCCCTAAACCCAAGCTTATAAGCCCCAAGACCTCAAACCCTCAATTCGTGAACCCTTAAACCCTTAGCCCCGACGAAGGAGCTCATTATGCAAAACATGCAAAACAGGTCTTGTCTTCATAACTCGGGCAATGCTTCGTGAAGCCCTCTGAAGCACAACAAGATATGTCGTGGATCAAGCAAGTGTCTTGTGAAATGAGAGTTTCCGACACTAGGGACCCAAACAATGTAAACCCGAAGGGTAGGACCCTTCATATGGAACCCCTTTAAGAGACTGAAGGCTCCTTGTTTGATAGGGTCTAGGATTTAGGGTTTAGGGTTTAGTCCCCAAAAAAAACAAGCACCGCAAAGACTTGTTCAAGCAGTTTCAGCCTCAAAGAGGTAGCCGCCATTATGAGAGCTCCAGGAACAGAACGAAACAGCCTTTGTGAATCCCTCATCCGGGAGCCCTTGCGAACCCCACTAGAAGCCAGATGAAACTCCCTCCTTGAACCCTTTAAGCCTCTAAGCCCTAAACCCTCTAGTGTAGGAGCCTTAATAATTAGAATAGGGTCTTGGGGCCTTTTATACTATAACTACAATAAGGAACCCCCAAAATGATATGAGTAATCATTTAGGCCCCTAAACCCTAAACCCTACATTGCACTAAGACTCCCTGCTCTGGGCGTCAGACAGAGACGTGAGCTGAGCTTGCGCATGTTGAGGAGCCCGATGGGCAGAGCAGGTCGCCTGCGTCTTGGAAGAGGGTTCCGGTTTAGGGTTTAGGGTTTGGGGTTTAGGGTTTAGGGTTTAGGGTTTAGGGTTCAGGTTTAGGGTTTAGGGTTTAGGGTTTAGAGTCATCTTCTTGACTGCCTTTGGAAACTAGGGGTTCGAGTTCAGGGTTTAATAACCCTTTGGAGCTTTATACCCTAAACCCTAAACCCTAAACCGCAATTATACTTACAGACAGCACTAAAGTCATTAAACGGCCGAGGCCGAACTTCTTACGGAGAGGAAACTTCGGCGCACGGTCTGTCTTGGGACTTATCTGGGGGTTTCTGAAAATAGGGGACCCTAGTATAGTACCCTAAAAAGTAGAATCCTTATGATAAGGACCCCAAAATACGGTACTCCCTATTTTCTGAAACTCCCATCTCCTCGTGCTGCTCCAGGAAACGAAAGGCAGCAGGAACGTCATAGGCGATCTCATGCTTTGTGGCCATATTGTGGACGAGAAACTCGACATGGCCTGCTTTGCCATGCTTCATCACCGACATCAGAAATGTCAAGTCCACAGAACTTTCGTAATCCGTGTCCTGCTCGTGGAGGTGGATCAGGAGCCTGAGACAGTCGGATTTATTTGCATTTGCCAGTTCGATGGCGATGTCCAGGGCATTCCTACCGCTCACCTCCTCCTTCAGCCAAAAGGCCTGCCTTGAAGATCAGCAGATGCCTTACCACGGAAGTGTGGCCTTGCGCCAACGCCATCGCCGCTGTTACCAGTTCGGAACCGTTCGTCAACCGCTGTTCCAAAATGCGCTGGAAATTCTGTTTGGCCGATCGAAGTTCCTTCACAGCCAACCGTGGCAAGGTGCGTCTCCATGCTATCGCTCTGCGACAACATGCAGACGCACCTTGCCACGGTTTCGCCTTCTGGGCGCACATGCTGCCGCAAGAGTCCGAGCAAAAGGGCCGTCTGCCCATTCGCAGCTTCGCATCCTGTAGGTCTTGTCGAGCTTCCGCTGAGATCAGGGCCCATGCTGCACAAAAATGCCCCGGGTCCATCGAATCGTGCAGGGCTATGCGCTCAGTGGTCTTTTCCTGGAGCTTCACATTCGCACGCTTTTCTATGAAGAGCTGCATCATATCGGTGTTGCCCTGTGCAGCCGCCTCGTGGAGCAACGGGTCGAGGCTCTCATTCAGCACACGAAGCACTGACTCGGCATCTTTCTTGGCCCACTCCAATGTATTTCGACGTCCGAGATCGTCGTCGGCACTTACGTCGGAAACGAGTTGCCTCTTGATCTCGAAGGCCCTGTGGCCGCTGGACTCCTTCGTGAAGAGCATGTATTTCGTGGTCAGTTTAAGCTGGCAGATTAAACCACCTGGCACCCGAATTGTGCGCTGCAGGTCGCGATTTCCACCATCAAACGGAGCTTGATATCTCGTTGAACTCCACGACACGATTTAAAGCGTCCGTTTCGATGAGCTGGAGTCCTTTATACATATCCGTCAAGTTAGACAGACCGACATCGTGCGTGACACCCTGAGCTACGAGAACTAAGTTCTCGTATCTCAGCGTGTCACGCACGATGTCGGTCTGTCTATGCGAAGCCAAGCTCAAGTACGTGGACAGCGCTGGAAAGATCGAGTGGCACAGACTCACTGTCGGTGAGTCTGCGCCACTCACTCTTGCCGGCGCTGTCCACGTACGTGATCTTGGCTTTGGATAGACAGCGAGCTTGGCCTTTCAAATCTAAATGGGAGTTTCCAAAAATTAAGGAGCCTTATTTTGGGATCCTTATAATAAGGGTCCTACTAGTTAGGGTGCTATATTAGGGTCCCCTATTTTCGGAAACTCCCAAATTGAAGAAAGTAAGTGGCCCCGGTCTCTTTCGCGACCCGTTCAGCCAGGCTGAAGACGCTGACTGTGAGGCCGATGATATGGCAGGAGGATGTGACAATGTGGACGACTAAATTCCTGCGGCTTCTTTCTATCTTCAAGGGTTCCATCCCCTTAGCATCAAAATAGCCCAAAAGCCTTACATAATACGGTCTTTGGGCCCAAAAGCCTTACAACATGATCCTTTGAGGCTAAGGGTAAGTCTTGGGCTTAAGGGCCGTGTAGGGTTTAGGCTTAGGCTTTCGGGTTTAGGGTTCAGTAAGGCTTGGTTTTGACTTTCACACCACAGCCCTATCCACAGTTTGAATAAGTGACTTATGTAGTCCAGCTATGTCCCTGAACTTCTTCGAAGCAGCTGCATATAGGGGCCTTTCTCTAGAATAGGCTTTTGGGGTATATTTTACTATATAACTATGATAAGGAAGCCCCCAAAGCAGTACCGGTAATTATTTACCTAAACCCGAAACCATGAACCCTACACCTAAACCCTAAACCCTAAACCCTTGACCCGGAACTCTAAACCCGTATACCCCTAAACTTGAGAAGCCTCAAGTACCTAATGCCTACTCTAGGGGCCTTAATAATTAGAATACGGTTTTGTGGTCCATTATACGATAACTATTTTGGGGCCCATTATACATTATACTATAATTACCCTTATGGTTTAGGGTTTAGGGTCTAGGGCCTGCGCCATCCTAAACCCTAATCCCGAAGCTCCCTGACTCCTGAACCACAAATCCCCAGGGATCATCGCTTTAAGGCGTGTGTATCGCTAATGTAAGGGCCTTAAAATAATTAGAATATATTGTTTTTTTTTTGGGGGGGGTCCTTCTCATAATTATAGTCTAACATACCCGCAAACCCTGTTCTAATTATGGTGACCTGTAAGTTCGAAGCTTAAGGTTTGAGTGCTATTTGCATAACGGAAGGCGGTGTCAGTCCTTGTAGCGGCATGCTCAGGGTTACGCTGACGGTGTTGGGTTTTAAGATGGTTTGAGGCTTTCGGGGTTGGGCTTGAAGTTAGGGTGGCTTTGTGATGTTTTCGGTGTCAATATGAGGTACCCCTCGGATGGGAGCTTCGAACCTCCTTAAACTTAAACCGTTCAACTTATACCCCCGATGAGGTCGCTATAAGAACCTAAGGAACCCCCTTCTCTTTCGCAAAGCAAAGCGATCTGAAAGAAGAGGCTTTATAATTAGAAGTGTGTCTGGAAGGGCGTATAGATTATAGTATCAACCGTACTAAGGACAAGAAAAAAACCCTAAACCCTCAACCCTAAAATGGTCTTGGGTTTGGCTTTTCCGCTAGTCATTCCCCGACCCCTATATTAGCTGGGATTTTCGGGATGCCCAAAGCCCCACCTTGAAAAGAAACTCTAAATGTCAGCCACCAGATATTTGTCTTTCAGACATTCCAACATGATGGCAGCCGCTGCACGGGGTTTGAGCACATAGCCATGGCTTTGGTACAGTTTTTCGGCATACCTCAGCCCCAGATGCTGCCCGTTTTTGACAAAGGCATGCTTGGTCTTACGGGCCCATAGCGATTGGGGCTCCCCGCCAAGCAGCAGCAGTTCCTAGTCGGTACGCCGCTTGCCTAGGAAGGCCAGCGCATCGTTGATGCGTTTCCTGGCTCCCTCCGCCGTCCAAGTCTTCCCCAACACCGCGTCGTCCTCCAACACCAAGACAGCGCCCGCGCCCTGCTGCAGCAAATTCATGGCTTCCTGCACTGCGACGATATGCGACTTGGCGCAACCGCAGACCGCGAAAACATTGAGCAGCTTCTTCTGATAGTGCTCTCGAAGTTTCGTACTCAGTCGGATCCAGCCAATTTGGCGCTGGCCTTGCTTACTGCGCCAACTAAGCCGGCAGTAGGAACCCACCATCCTCGACCTCGAGTTCCCACTTATTATAGCGACCCACGAACCTCCAAGTGTAGGGACTATAATGAAACGCTTTTTCTTCTGTTGTACGACCCGTGGATGACCCGAATACTTAGTTTGCGTTTGAAGAGGTGCAAGTGTCATACTCGCTGGACTGAGCATTGACATAACCATGCTTGCCAAAGCCGGGACAGCATCTAATGCTTCTGCGAGTGACCCTGAATCAAAACAGCAAATTCCTGGTGCCTAAAAAACGAAACTGGAATATGCGGAACCCTAAACCCTAAACCCTAAAACCTAAACACTAAAACCCTAAAGCCCTAAAGCCCTAAAGCCCTAGACCCTATGGAAGCCTCCCAACGCACACCCGAATGCCTCAACGTGTCAAGCACCAACTCAATACTTGAAGATGCCCCCTAAATCCTACAACCCTACAGCCCCAAAACACACACTTTCATGAACCCTTGCAGTGACGGTTTAGGGTTTCATTTACCCTGAGGCTCCAAGGACTCATATTTTAAGGCTGTTGGGCCCAAATACTATACTACAGAAGGTTTTTGGGCTATTTTGAGCCTTAGGGTTAGGGTTTAGGGTTTAGGGTTTAGGGTTTAGCGTTTAGGGTTTAGGGAGCCTTGCTCATGTAAGCGAAACCCTAAACCCTAAACCTTAAGCCCGTGAGATGATCCTAGGCCCTGCATGCTGGGTACGCGGCCATGAGAACTGCTTGGTTGAACTTAAGGATCGCCTCATCCTCCTGTAGTGTAGCTTTTAGGGTTTAGGGTTTAGGGTTTAGGGTTTGGGGATTAGGGTTTAGGGTTTAGGGTTTAGGGATAATGGGAATAGGCCTCCTTTAAAGCGTTCCTGAAAAAGGGATACTATAACGGTTCTATCCTGTATTCGTTTCTCCAGAATCCAAACGCCCTGCTCAACAGTAGAAGCGCAAAAGTTGGAAAACGGATATGTATGTATGTATGTATGTATATATATATATATGTATACATATGTATATATATATATATAGTTTTCTCAGCCGTCGAACACGGCAACCCGCAGGCTTTATCTCCTCGAACCACCTGACCTGGTGAATACGCCAAAATCGCAGAAATCCTATACTGATATCCAACATCGTTTTTATAAGGGTTGAGGGAGTTAGGGTTTAAGTTAGTGGCATTCCTTGCCGTGAGCCCTAGAATCCCTAGAAAGTTGGAAAGCGGATTGAGGACAATTAGTGCCGGGATTCCGTATACATTACTCGTATAAGGATTGAGGCTATAGTCTATAGCCCATTATTAAGGTATCTGGAGGATTAGGGGGAGATATCAAGCTTCCAACACGGCGGCAGGCAATGTGTGGCCCGTCGCCACGTTCAGAAAACGAAAGGCCTGCAATCTTCTAAAACCCTGAGACCGTAATTCAGACTCCAAACCCGGAAAGGCCCGAATTTCCAGGAGGACCTCTATCATAAACCCTAAGCCCTAAACCCTAAACCCCTAAACCCTAAACCCTAAACCCCTAAACCCTAAACCCTAAACCATAGACAAATCAATCTGCTCGGACCCGGGGCCACGAGCAACTACACAAAGATCAGCACAGCTATGCAAGGCTCAATGTGGGAGTTTCCGAAAAATAGGGGGTACCTTATTGGGGGTCCTTATAGTATGGATCCTACTATTTAGCGTACTATATTAGGGTCCCCTATTTTCGGAAACCCCCATGTATCCATGAAAGCGGCAGAAGCCCTAAACCCCATTCTAAACCCTTAGCCCTCACCCGTAACCACAATGCTCTGAAAATCTGCATGCTTGCCTTAATGTAGGTGCCTTAATAAATAGAATAGGGTTTTGGGGTATATGATAATTTATTTATTTTAAGAAGGACCCCCCCCAAACACAATTGGAGCCACCCACCCACAGTTTTTATATAGGGGCCTTACTAATTACCTATACTATGTTGGGGGTTCTTCCTTATTATGATTATATAGTATAATATACCCCAAACCCCATTCTTATTATTAAGGCCCTTATATTAGACATCCCAATCTCCACAAACATGGCGGGCGCGCCCCCAGGTCAATGTTCCTGAGCTCTGGATTAAATCGATCAGAGGGCTTGGCAAGTAAGCTGGCAAGTACCTAGACCCTAAAAAGTAGTGCTTTTTCTGGTTACCTTAGTTTGTTGGTTTTATAGGATCCGAACCATGACAGAAGTCATCCAATAAACGGTACTACATTTAAGGGTCCAGGTAAGGCAGATGAAGCTAAGCTCCCACTCAAGCGGACTTAGAACCCAACTTCAAAGGTGCTTGGAGGTTCATGGGTAGTTACAGATGGAGTTGTAAGTACCCTACTTATAACCCTACTCATGACTACCCATGAATCTCCAAATATGACCCCCTATAGACCTTATAGAGCCCTCTTACAGATTCCTTAAAGAAGCCCATGAAACTCCAAGTGGCCTGGTCGAAGTACAGAGTCAAGGCATCTGGATAGAGACTATGAGCTGCGCAAAAGTAGGTACGTATTCTTGGAGCCAATACCAGACAGTTCCATAATAAGTTTCTATAAGAGTCTCTTTAGCGTTTTTAGAAAGGACTTAGGATGGTCTGATATAGGCGCCTTAATAATTAGAACAGGGTTTGGGGGTATATTGTACTTTTATCATGACAAGGAGCCCCCAAACCCGATTCTAATCATTAAGGCCCCTACATTAGGGCGTCTAGGGCTTGAAACTCGTCGGTTCGGTTCATGGTTGACTTCAGCGTCACCTCTGGGCCTTATATAGAACCAGAGGGTCCAACATGCCCAACCAGACTTCCCATCGTGTTACGTTCAGGATCCACAGGATCCTCAATTAAGGGCCATGGCTTGGGGGGTTTCTAAACCCTAAACAAAATCTTGACACATGTTTCAAAACACCAGACAGCGGCCAAAGCGGCGCATCCGCAGCTCTTGCTGTTTGTCTTCTTGGCCGAGAGTCTGGGCCGTAGGCTACTTCGCAAACCGTAGCGCCGGCACGCTGCACAAAGCCAAACTCGAGTGCCGTCGCCGCGTCTGTAATCTTATTGTGCTTATCTCCGTTTGGGGTCCCTAAGCGGAGCCTTGCTAAGGAGCGCCGGAAAGCATCCGCACTCCTACACCCAGAAGCCCTGGCTCGCCACGAACCAGAGTGGATGAAGTGTTTAGGTCTTAGGAGGGTTTAGGGTTTAGGATTTAGGGTTTAGGGTTTAGGTTTTTTTGTGTTGTAATAAGGAACCCCAAGGAATAATATTGGTAATTGTTTCTTAGGGGCTGAGTACCCTACTTGGAGGTTCATGGGTAGTTATAAGTAGAGCTATAAGTCGTGTAACGATAGTTATAACCTATATTAGGGCACTTATAAATCCATTTATAACTACCTCCAAGTAGCCCAAAAAAGGCTAACCTTTTGAATTGAAGTAGGATCATATAAGGCCCCAAAAGGTTAAATGTTACCTTCTCAGCCCCTGAAGTTTAGGTCTTAGGAGGGCAAAGGGTGCATGTTTTTGTTTTTTTGTGTTGTTGGCCTTGTTGGTGTCCGCCTTGCAAGGGTGCAGGGTTTTTCGGTTTAGGGTTTTTCGGGGGTGAAGATATTTGGGTTGAGGATTCATGCACCTCCAAAGCAAGAACTTGCTGAATCGATGCTGCTGGCAGGGAACCGCAGACCCTAAACCCACTAGTTTGTTAAACTGACCTGTTTGTGATGATTGCAAGGGTCTGCTCTCAGTGGCTCACTAAGCCCAGCAACCACGTCAGCCCCGCAAGCCTGCAGACCCCAAACCCTAAACCCTAAACCCTAAACCCTAAACCCAACCGAAACCCCCCACTTGGTCGAAAGTGTCTTGAACTTCTAACTACCCCCTGCAACGCCCGAATCACTGAAGCACCACGCCATGCAACTCCAACAGATATCGGTCCTAACCCTTGACATCAGTACCTGAGTAGAAATGAAAAGCCCCCTGTGTATATATATATATATATACATATACATATATATATATACACATATATATATATATATACATATATATACATATATATATATAGAACCCTGAATAAAAAGGGTTCTCTCTCGACTCTAAACCCTAAACTCTGAACCCAAACCCATAAGATGCTGCATCGTCCTGCAATGCAGGTCCGAAAGTGTTGCAAACATATCTTCTGCATAGTTCCGCTATACTGATACTAGAAGATGTCGCCTGCGCAACCGTAAGCACTGATTAAAATCCCATACCCCTAATCTACACATCCGTTAGAATTAGAAGACCACCCTAAACCCTACACCCT
>CAJNDV010033822.1:21213-33006 GCA_905221635.1 Symbiodinium sp. CCMP2456
TTTTTTTTTTGGGGGGGGGGAGGGGGCAGTAGTCTTGCAGGTTAGTAGATGGGAGAGAATATGATTGTGTGTGATAGTTAGGCATACTTAGTTTCAGCAATGCTAACGACATGCTAGGCTCCAATATTCAAGAATTGGCGAAGGGTTTCGCGTTTCAAATAGCTTATATGTAGGCCCCAAAGGTACAAACAACAGACTTGGCGAGATACTAACGTAGGGGCCTTAATAATTAGAATAGGTTCTGGGGGTTCCTTATTATAATTACAGTATGATATACCCCCCAACCCTATTCCAATTATTAAGGCCTCTATCTTACATGTTTTAGTCAACTGACCGCTCCGGATGGGGAGCCCTGAAAAACCTCGAGGAAAAACAAAACCACCTTCTATCCAACAAACTAAACCCGAACAACCTGCTCCAGCCGTTGAAGCGTTGTAAGAAGCATCACAACTCTTGAGCCACTAAACAAAGCAAGGTTAACACACACACTAAACCCCTCAAACCATCATAAAGCTTATAAACCCTCTAATGCCGTCTAAAACCCTGTAACGCCGTACTTACAATGCCCTGCAACAACAGCACGAAATCCTGCACAAAAAACACGAGCAATGAACTGCCTCGCCCAGCTCTGGGGTCAACATGTTCCTCTCGCCCAGGGACACCGTGTCCTGTACCCAGACCCTTTACGGATTAGGAGGCTTTAGAGTTTGGGGTTTGGGGTTTAGGGTGCTTTAAAGTTAGAGTTTCGGGTTTCGTCACGTCGTCAAACGAACTGCAAGACCCAACACAATAGGTCTCTTAGGACGGGACATGTCTGAATTTATGGCGATGAGGGGCTTAGAGGGTCCTGGGGTCTGCTAGTAGCTGCTAGGGGATGTAGGGATCCGGGTCGGGGCTTCATCAGGGCCCACTATGCCCGTAACATTCCGAAGCCTCTGACCCGAATTCCCTCAATCATCCCAAATCCTAAACCCTTATAGTGGAAACAAATAAAGTTGGAACACAACTGTCCTCATGCCCTTAAGGTAATGTAAAGGGAATCCTAGCACTAGTCATCCTAAAACCATGTTCCAACTTTCTGGGGTTCACTCTAGAACCTAAACCGCAGGGGCCCCAGAGTCAACGCCATTAAACCTTCTGTAAGCACCCACATCCTGACCCTTCTTGGTGCCAGGGGGTCTGGAGTCCTCCTCTCTCTAGGGTTCAGGGTTTAGGGCTTGGGGTTTAGGGTGTAGGGTGTGGGTTTAGGGTTTAGGGTTCAGGGTTTAGGGTTTAGGGCTTGGGGTTTAGGGTTTAGGGTTTAGAACTACGGTCATTAAGGTGAGTTCGGGGGTGCGAACGGGGGCGGGTTGTCATAGGGCTTTAGGTAGACATGGCCACAAGTGTAGGACGCAGGGGTGAACTCCCCCCAAAAAATTGAAGGAAGAACTGCCTCAATCGAAAGGGTTTGAGCCCTGAACCGAGAGAACCCAATACCCCTTAATTAAGGAATATACCTTTAATCATAATACTAGGTCCCCTATAATTTAAGGTATATTCCTTCATTAAGGGTATTGGGTTCTCTGGGTACACATAATCCTAAAGATCCCTCCTAATCGGTATAAGAAATGCACTGGATTGACTTATCGGGCACCTGCGAGAACTTCATAAAGCTATGTCATATCGTAAACCCAAGCTGAGCGGTTCGTGGCGTGGTCGAGTAGCCTTAATCCTCAGCCCTCCATCTAAAGCCTCAGCCCTAAACCGCAAGCCCCAAACCCTCAAACCTAAGCCCTAAGCTCAGATGGCCTTGACAAGATCGATCACCTTCTCGTTCGCCTCGAAGCCGTAGTGGTTCGCCTGGGCTGCGGACGCTGCACCGTATGCGCTAAACCCCGGAGTCCTGAACCCTGAAGTTCTAAACCCTAAACCCTAAACCCTAAACCCTAAACCCTAAACCCTGAATCCTGAGCCCTAAAACCCTGAAGTCCTGAAACTTTGGCCGTACACTTACTAGAGTAGGGCTCCATTAAGGGTTCTCTAAAGGTACTACAAGGGCTCTAAAAGACTTCAAGACTCGGCGCCTGAATGTCAGGAACAGCGACTGGGCAACTCATGGGGTTCAGGCTTTTAGGGTTTAGGGTTCCCTAAACCCGAAACTAAACCCTGAATTTCGAGAATAGGTACCCTTCGTAGACAAAGATATCAGGTGAGATCATTGCGAACTGTTCCGACTATGCTGTTGAAGCCTGGAGCCTCCACCCTAAACTCTACCCAAGGCTGCTCAGAGTGTCCCGGAGCTCTTTCGGCAGGGTTCGGGATTTGATGGCCAAGGGACGGGATTTCATCAGGAGCCTTCTGGTAGACCCCCACCCCCCCAATTCCACAAGCCCTGCACCGAAATTGCAACATGCTCGGTGCAGGAATTGAAAAGTTCACGGACTCCTCGTTTGCCCTGATTAGGATGCCAGGCTACTCAGTCAAATGGGTCTGCAGCGAATCCCAGAAAGTTGGAACATGGGTTTAGGAGGATTAGTGCTAATTAGGATCCCTTATACTTTACCTGAAGGGCATGAGGATATTGATATTCTAACTTTCTGGCTTCTACTATAGGTTCCCTAAGAGCCCCAGGCAGGAGCTGGTGGTTGCACTGGTGACGTGAAGTTTTCATGGGCTTGCATAGGAACCGACTGCTGGTGGAAGGGGAGCTTGCAAAACGGGTTCCCAAAAGCATGAACTATAGCGTCCCAAATGCAGGGATCTACTTAGGATCTAGGGTCTCAAAACCTAAACCCTAAACCCTAAACCTACTGTTACATCGTCCCCGAAACTCCCTAGACTCTGAACCCTGTATGTATGTGCATATGTACCTATCCAGCTAGCTATACCATAAGTATGTAAATCTATATATATATATATATGTGCATATGTAGAATAGATGGATAGATCGATAGGTAGACAGACAGATAGATGGATAGGTAGATAGGTACATAGATAGACAGATAGATGCATATGTATGCACATATATATATATATATAGACATACAGACCCTTGTTTCTTCAAAGCGCAACAGAGTCATGAAAATCATCTGGGGCTGCTGCCGCGAAAGTCTTCCTGAAATACCTGCCAATAGAGGCGCGGTTGAAGCCTTAAGCCGCAGACTAACAAAACCTAAACCTAAATCCTATACCCTAAACCCTAAACCCTACACCCTAAACCTTATACCCTCAACCCTAACCCCCTCTGCTTTTCCTCAGATATGTAACAAACGCCATCTCTTTAGTTGTGACCCTGCACTACTGGGGTTCGCTATGGGGGCTCCTTGCAGTATCCGATCCTTAAGGAGGTCTGGGCAGGGCTCCAAAATCCTTGTTCTAAGGGCTATGCCCAAAAAGAGAGGGTCGTAATCCGCTGTTGCGTGGTTGGGGCCTGCATGTAATGGTCCGATCCTTACTAAAGCCCCAAACCCCGGAATCCTTGAAGCTCTTTTAGGGGGTAGGGTTTGGGGCTTAGGGTTTAGGGTTTCGGGCTTAGGGTTTAGGGGTTAGGGTTTGGGGCTTAGGGCTTAGGATTTAGGGTTTAGGATTATCCTAACAGTCACCCTTACAACTACACTAAACCGTGGCCCCGAAGGCCCTAAAACAGAACCACCCTAAAATCCAAAAGTCGAACTAAACCCAACACCCTATATGCACTTTAGGGTTTAGGGTTTATCAACCTCCACACCCGCTCAAGGACAGCCTGTTGTAGTAGAAGGGGACGTTGTCCACATGGATTCCCGGACGATCGGGGTCGGTGCAATCCTCCGCACATACCCCTAAGGGTCCATGTACCCAAATAGTATATACTTTGGCCCCAAAGTACCTATATAGGGACTACTTTAAGGCCAAAGTATATACTATTTGGGTACATGGACCCTTAGGGTACTAGACAAAATAGTGGACGTAGTAAGTAGAATTTACGGCTTTGAGGTCTTTACCAGGGCTGCAGGTTTCATAAAGGCTTTCTAGAACTATTTTATTGAGGGTCAGGGGGTTGAGTAGGATCATAAGTAAGGTAGCTGCTAGGGGTATGGTCGCCAACAATATTCAAACCTGGAGGGTCATAGTCATACCCTACCTACCCCCCTTTTTGAGACTAGTTCTATGGCTATAGAAAAGTAGGTGCTCCAATAAACAGGTTAGGTACGACTATGGGAATTTAGATACGATCAGCATTCTTTACGGAGTCGCCTGATGCTGAAAATCAGGTTTGGGACGTTGGGCTTGGGGTTTGGGGTCTAACTTGTCTAAGGATCCTGATATACCTACTATATACCTTATATACCCTATATGTACCCTTAAGGGTCCCTGGAAAGGCCTAAGGGTACATATTAGGGGCCCATACTTCTAACCGTAGAACTTGATAGGCTTCATGACGGGTCCTAAAGTACCTATTTTCGGGCTAACGTGTATACCACTCGGGCACATGGACCCTTAGTGAAAGGGTTATTGTTCAGGAAAGACCCTAGGATGGCGTAGCGGGATTTGCTAAGGGCCCCGCGAGGTTCTATGGGGCAGTTTGAGGTCCTCCTGAAGCTTACGCGGTAGGGACCCTGATCAATTAGGATAAGCTCTCAAACCACACATTTCCAACGCACCAGAGAGTGTTGACATTGCTGGAGCTCATACAAGCTCCTGGAACGATAAAATCATCAAAAAAGTGAACCGTCTGCAAGACCCTGGCAAACCCTAACACATCCTCTCGAAGAGAGCAAATGTCTTTCGAAAGGAGTGGGCTAAGATACAATCGTAACTCCTGACCCAGAAACCTAAACAGTAGGGTAGCCCCAAATGAAGGGAGGTCCTTCCAGAAGGAGTCGTGCATCAGATACCTACCTATCTTCTGGCCTGGGGTCCTGAAACCGCTTATTCAACGAATAACCGTATAACAGCCGAAAAGCACCGTTTGCCCCCTTCCATAAACAAGACACCCTTTTTGGAGACACCAGGAACACCAACTAATCCCGGGCAGTCCTTCCAAAAGGAGCCGACCAGGAGATAATTCCCGCTCCCTACTGACCTACTAAATGCTTGGCATCACCTTCCTAGAAACAGGCCTTCCCCAAGGGTCCTCGCGAAAGGAGTGGTCGATTAGATACAACCCTAAACCCTAAACCCTCAAGCCTACTCGCCAAACCCTAATCCGTAAACCCCAAACCATAGGGGTCCTTCCGAAAGGAGTGGACGAACCCTAAACCCTTACCCTAAACCCGAATCAACCCCGAGCCATAGAGGTCCTTCCGAAAGGAGTGGACCATCAGATACAGCTCCACGCGAAGGCTGAGGAGGATCCAATCTTCCCAGGAGAACTGGCTGCAGAGCCTTAGAATTTTAGGGGTTTAGGGGTTAGGGATTAGGGTTTGAGGGTCGAAGGTTTAGCATTTAGGGTTTAGGGTGTAGGGTTTAGGGTTTAGGCATTAGGGGGTCTTAGGGTTGAAGGTTTAGCATGTAGGGTTTAGGGTTTAAGCATAAGGCTTTAGGGTTTAGGCGTTAGGGTTTGAGGGTCGCAGGTTTCAGGGCTTCAGGGATTTAGGATTTTTAGGCTTTGGGTTTGGGTTGGGAACCACAGGCTTGGTTTTTGGATTTAGGGATCCAAGTTTGTCTTCGGGCTTTAGGGTTTAATGGCTCGGGATTTGAATTTGGATTGCCCCTGGTGAGGGTTCTAAAGCTTTGCATAATTCGGAGAAGTGGGTTGGCTGACTGCAAATGTATAGTATAAGGTTACGAGTTCGGGGATTTGGGGTTTACGTTTAGGGTTCAGGGCTGTGCGCTTTGCACCGTGCAACGAGCCCATGTCTTCGACAACAAAAACTTCTACTTGGAGGCTCCTGGGTAGTTATAAGTGGAGTTATAAGTCCCCTAATATAGGTCATGAGTCATAACTATAGTTATCCTACTTATAACCCATGAACCTCCAAGTACCCTCAACAAATCCTGATTCCCAGAGTGTAAGTAGGGTTGCAAGTACGTTGCAAGACCCACATTTCATCCTCGTATCATTAACTAAAATGCGTGGAGGATCAAGGGACTTAACACGTAAGGTAAGAACTACCTGAGTTATGGTTCGTTTTGTGAGCTAGTTCGACCCGTTGTTCCTTCAGAGCCCCACTTCCCAACTCCCCTGACCCTTGTAGTACGCAACCCTAAACTCTAAACCCAAACCCCTAAACCCTGAACCTCAAATCCTAAACCCTAAACCCTCACCCCTAAACCCTAAACCGCATCACCCGAACAGGTGGGTTCGGCGTTATGAGATCATAGTACCCTGAAGGGTAAAGGTTTCCAGGTGGGTACGTAGTTCCCTAAATGAGGGCCCCTTGCTGGTTCCCCAAAATGACACAGCACCCTTAACCCTAAACCCTAAACCCTAAACCCTAAACCGCATAGAAAGGAACCTGAATTTAGAGAACTGCCCACATGGGGGATAATGGGTCCGGGCGTAGGGTCTGCTTCTGGCAAAGCCTCAGTTGACAACCTGAACGGCTTTATTTAGGGTTTAGGGTTTAGGGTTTAGGGTTTAGGGTTTAGGGTTTAGGGACTCCAAGATAGGGTTTAGGGTCGGGTGTGCAACAGCAACAACTGGGCTGGGTCATGCACGGCTCACCATTGCCCACATCCAGGACATCGGCGACACCGAATACATCAAAGTCCTCACACACAGGGGGTTGTGGGTTTTGGGGTTTCGGGATTTAGGGTAGGGCTTGGACCCTAAACGCCTCAACCCTAAACCCCTAATCCCCTAAATCCGAACCCCTAAACCCTTAAATCCAAACCCCTAAACCCTAAACCCCAAACCCCCAACCCTAAACCCTCAAACCCCTAAACCCTAATTTTAAACCCTAACCTCTAAACCCCTAAATCCCTAAATCCTAACCCCTAAACCCTACACCCCTAAACCACCCTGAAGAACTGCCCATGCAATACCTTGTAGAAATATATCCCTTTAAGGAACCATACTTGGAGGGCCCGAGGACTTAGCAAGTAGGTAACAAGTAAGAGTTATAAGTGCCCTAATTGGGATCCTAATTGGGGCTATCGTACTTATATCTCTAAACAATAACTACTTACTAAGTCCCCCGACCCTCCAAGAAACCCTAAACCCTAGACCGTACCCTAAACCCTAAAGCCTAAACCCTACCATAAACCCTAAACCCTAAACCTTAAACCCTAAACCCTAAACCCTAAACCCTAAACCCTAAACCCTTAACCCTAAATCCTACCATAAAAAGGGGAAGATGTTTGGATTTCGGGTTTGGCGGCTCGGAAGGGCCTCGGGGTCCAGCCAGATCGGTTGAGGGTTTAGGGCTTTTTGGTGTTCTGGGATTTAGGGGTTTAGGGGTTTAGGGTTTAGGGTTTAGGGGTTAGGGGTTTAGGGTTTAGGATTTAGGGGTTAGGGGTTTAGGGTTTAGGGTTTAGGGGTTTAGGGGGTTGTTTTTGTTTTGTGGTTTAGGGGTTTAGGGTTTTGGGGGGTTTAGGGTTTAGGGTTTGGGGTTTAGGGTTTAGCGTTTGTTGGGGGTTTAGGGTTTACTCTGGAGGGTGGTCTTGTTGAAACATAGCACCGACCCTGCCTGAGCAATGCGATCATCGAGGCTTGCAGCCTAAGACTTGCCCAGAGAGCCCACGCCCTCTTCACCGTTGTACAGCTCAGGGAATCTCATCAAGTCATAGACTCGAGAGTATTCAGCCCCAGTGTAGGCTTTCGGGCTTAGGTTTAGAGTTTGTAGGTCGTAGGAGATGACTCGCTGAGCAAATAAATGTCAAGATTGCTGCTAGAGATGCAAAAGGACATGGTGCCTCAATCAATAAGGACCCGAATAGGGGCCATTGTGGCCATTGCACTTTTTTATCCCTCATCTTCACGGTAGCTCATGTAGGGATGCCCGAAAATACAAAACCCTAAACCCTAAAAGAGCCCTAAAGAAATCCTAAACTCCCTAACAGCCCCAAACGTCTTCCATCAGAGCCGCAAAAACCGAAACCAGTTTCGTTCAATGCTCCTCGTCAGCCACGCCAGTCGTCATCGGCTCGTCCTGCACGGTCGGGGGACTCAGTAAGTACGGTTGAAACTTCACGGTTCAGGGTTTAGGGCTTACGGGACTATAACTGGACGTTCTTGATACAGCCCCTCCCTAAACCCTAAACCCTCACTACATCTCTGATCCTCTACGTCGGATCTAGCCTCCTGCCCCGGAGTGCCCCTAGCACCAAAGAGCTGTAGATGATTGCAACAAAGATTCCAACCCCCCCCCCCCCCCCCCCNNTTGGGGTCCCTGTTTAGGTCCCCAATAGAGTACGGCACCCTTATAAAAGGAACGCTAAAAGGGACCCTAATTTAGAGAACTACCCATATTGGAAATCAGGACTAATTATCCCGAACCCCGCAGATACCTACTATATAGGGTACTTCAGCCCCTAGGGCCCTATATAGTAGGTACCTGGAGGGCTAGGGTAGTTTTGGAGGCGGTAACAGTCGAATCCGCAACCGGCACAGCATGTGGCGGCGTCGTCTTCAATGCCTGTGGAATCGAAAGTTCGGGCAGACCGGCAAAGTGGCCGTGCCAAGATTGTATCCACTACGGGCGTTTTGAAAGCCAAACTCGGTGGCGGGACCAGGATTTCCATCCAAGAACACCCCAAAATCCGTCCGGCACAGCAGGAGGACGAGTCATCAAGTTCGGGGAAAAAAAATCGTGAATTTACAATGGGAGGGACTGGAAAAAATGATGTTAGTCGGGGAGGATCACGTGACTTAGCAAGTAGGGTTACATGTATCTTGGCCGCATCGTGAGTACGTGTAACTGCAACTCTGACTACTACCGAGCTTGTAGCCCCCTTGCTGAGTCGCCTGATGCTTCAGCCAACGTAGGGGCTTCCTACAGTTACCGCATTGTTTGGGGAGTTCTGGGCGCCATGATGCCGTCTACAACCCTTCATGTGGGCTGCCTCTGTATCAGCATAAGATCCACAAAAGACATCTTAACTGCGACCATCACAAACGAATGTGAAGCTCTATAAGCCCGTCAAGCACTACCTACAAACCACAAGCATCCTAAACCGTAAGGACCCTTAATGGCCTAAATAATTACAAATACCATTTTGGGGATTCCTTATTATAACTATAGTAAATTGGGCCCCAAAACCCGATTCTAACTATTAAGCAATACCATTTTGAGGATTCCTTCTTTTAGCTATAGTAAATTGGGCCCCAAAGCCCTATTCTGATTATTAAGGCCCCTACATTAACCCTAAACCCTATAGACCCTAAACCCTGAACCCTAAACCCTGAACCCTAAACCCTAAACCCTGAACCCTAAACCCTAAACCCGAAACCCTGAACCCTGAACCCTAAACCAAAAAAAACCCTAAACCCTGAACCCTAAACCCTGAACCCTAAACCCTAAACCCTACACCCTAAACCCTAAACCCTAAACCCCTACATTAACCCTGCATAAGTAAGCTGGATGCCTTTGGTTCCGCGGGCTTCACCTCCTCCACGGTGGCCTGGAAGTCAGAGATTGTGGCTTCCCTAAGGCTCGTATTGCTGTTATGGGCTTTCTAGGGGAAGGTTTGGGCTTTGGGGGCTAAGGTTTGGGCTTTCACTATGGGGGTCCATGAGCCTTAGGGTTATACCCAGAGACGGAATATACCTTAAATTGTAGGGGCCTTAATATTCTGATTTAAGGTATATTCCTGAATTAAGGGGTATTGGGTTCTCTGGGTAGGGCTTGTGTGTTTCGGGGGTTTGGGGCGTCAGGGTTTGGGCTTAGGGTTTAGGGCTTTAGGGCTTTAGGGTTTTAAGGTTTAGGGCTGAGGGCTTCATAGGTTGACGGCTTAAGAGCCCCAAGTCGTACAACTTAGTAAGCAACGGCCCCATAGACCCTGAAAAACACCACGGTGTTGGATCCACAGGTAGAGTTTTAGGACTTTAGGGTTTGATGTTAAACCCTAAACCCTAAACCCTACACCCCTACACCCTAAACCCTAAACCCTAAACCCTACACCCTAAACCCTAAACCCTAAACCCTAAACCCTCCGTAGGGCTTTGAGGAAGTCTTAAGGTCGAGGTCTACTTGCGGAATCTGAACACCGAGGGACTGCAGGGATACCCTAATTATTAAAGGAAGACCGGTTTAGGGTTTAGGGTTTAGGGTTTAGGGTTGACTACAAGAAGACTACAGGTGGGGAGTTTAGGGTTCCTTTAGAAAGGGTTTAGGGTTTAGGGCTTAAAGGAAACTACAGGTGGAGAGTTTAGGGTTCCTTTAGAAAGGGTTTAGGGTTTAGGGTTTAAAGGAAACTACAGGTGGGGAGTTTAGGGTATATCAGGGCTTCTATTAGGCTTCTATAAGGTATATAGACCTTCTATAAGGCTCCTAAAGCGGTAACTACCCACCTGAAAAAGTCCTAGAAAGTAGCGGTGCAGGGGCAACGAGTCCTCAACTGGGGCCTAGGGCTACAAGTCTAGGATGTCACGGATCCTGAAACATCTGGCGATCGGGCTTTGGGGTGTTGAGGTGTCTTTGTCTCGCTTAGCTTTTGCTATGCACATATTCATATCTAGCGGGGCTCACATGCACAGGAGCTGTGTGATTGCATGGCTCCAGATTTAAAGCCCGACCAGGAGAAGCGCGATTCACAGAAAAGCACTCCCAAACCCCCAGGTGGCTACTATATAGGGCCCTAGGGACTCTAGTGCCTACCTTAAGAACCGAAAACCCATATTTTTTGTAGGTTCTTATTATAAACCCTAATATGGGAAATATAGGGACCTTCTGGGTTCTTAAGGTATGTAGTAGGTTTAGGGTTGAGGGTTTAGGGTTTAGGGTTTAGGGTTTAGGGTTTAGGTAGGTACCTGAGGGGGGCTAGGGTTTCGTCCCTCGGCGAGTCGTCCTGCCGAGCTTTGCAACGGCGGAGCTCCGGCTGCAGCTGGAGATTCGAGCTCCAGAAATCCCTGGTAAGCCGTCTTATGGAAAACTTTTAGAATATATAACGCTTCAAAGAACTACCCTGACCCTAAACCCTAACCCCTAAACCCTAAACCCCTAAATCCTCAACCCTAAATCCTCGACCCTAAACCCTCGACCCTAAACCCTCGACCCTAAACCCTAGACCCTAAACCCTAAACCCTAGACCCTAAACCCTGAACCCAAGACTCGAAACATCCCTAAACACTATACCGGCTATACCGTATAGGCCCCTCAACCCCCAAAACATTAAGCCCCCAAATCTACACACTACACCCCAAGAGTCGATCCTTATTCCCCAAACCCTAAACCCCGAACCCTATAAGCCCCTAAATGTCAGAACATTACTTGGAGTTCATAAGCAGGATAGGATAAATATACTTATAACTTATATTAGGATGCTTTTTAACCCCACTTACAACTAACATAGGGGCCTGAATAATTAGAATAGGGTTTTGGGGTATATTATACTATAACTATAACATAAGGAGCCTCCCAAAATAATACTGGTAATTACTCAGGCTCCTAGATTACCCATGAACCTCCAAGTACATCCCAAAACCCTAAGCCTTAAACCCTACAGGCCCCTAATTCCTGAGCCCGAAATCCCAAAACCCTAGCCCTAAGGACTCATATGTTGAGGCTTTTGGGCTGTTGTGAGCCTCAGGGTAGGCCCAAAACCCTATAAACCCCCAAACCCTAAGCCCCAAAACCCAAAACCCAAAAACCCTAAACCCCAAAACCCAAAACCCCCCAAACCCCAAAACCCCAAACCCTAAACCCCTAAAAACTCGAGCGAGGCCCTGTTTAG
>CAJNDV010033823.1:0-14186 GCA_905221635.1 Symbiodinium sp. CCMP2456
TTCATCCTATATTTTTATCATTTCTTTTTTCTAAGGGTACTCTTCATGAATTTCATAATACCTCATTCGAAATAAATAAAAAAAATATTATTTAAATTCGTAGGCAAATTAAAAAAATATCAAATATATATATTAATTAATAATATATAATTCAATAATATCTAGAAAATTTATCGTAAAGAATTTCTTTTTTAATTTTTTGAATGAAATTAATTATACTAATTCTATTTCTTATTCTTATATATCAATTATCCATCTATAAGAGCTTTAAATATCTAATTATTCCATATAATAGAAATTCAATATTGCTTTTTATAGTATCATGACTCTAATTCTTATCGAAAAGATCTAATAAAAGGAATAAGTTTAAAATATTTATCCAGAGGATTTCTAGATTACCATCTTGAAGAATCGCCTCTAACTAAAAGCCGATAACCACGATTCATAGGTCGTATCGACAACCATCGCACCCAAAGCGGAAAAGCGCAACAAGCACACAACACAACATTTCACAGAATCCAGACCCATCGCTTTGGAAGATAAGGTTTTGCCATAAGGAAATCAATGTCGCCCAAAATAATTCTCCGATCTTTGCATCTTTTTGACCGCGTTCTTCGCGTTCAGACCCCTTTGATTGGGCTCAGCGTCCAGGAGAGGACGAGTCGATCTCCTTGGTCGAAGCCTCCGCTTCCTGTACCACAGACCACGAAGTCGCTTCATGGAACGGGCATGGTCACTGCAACCTTTGTGCATTTACTGACCTTCCCAGTGGGATATGTGTACAATGGCGCCTGAAACGTACCAAGGAAGTCGAAAAGGCACTTTTCAACACCTTCGCAGTATGCACTAGGAATCCACTGCGTCTGACGTCTAAGTGCTTTCCGAAACCTTGTGCACGGGCACGTGCCGCAGCGGTGAAACATCACATGGCGACCCAAAAGCCTTCTGAATCCCTCTGAATGCCACTGCACCTTTTTCTCCTCCAGCTAAGCAGGTCTTGGGACTCAGTGCCAAAATCACAGGAGGCAGCGAACAGATGGCCGCCTTGCGGGCACAAAGCTGCCCTTGCAAGTCATCCTGTAACGTCCTACAACGTTTCGGTGTAAAAAGCGGGGTCTCAGGATTCAGACACGTTCAGACTCCGGGGTAGGCAAGGCATCTGCGTTTTCAGGACACCGCTCCAGGATTCGCAGACTTACACGACAGGCGCTTTCTTCCAACAGCCCTGTACCTGACCAGCCGCGATGATATTGATGCAGAACTCCACAGTGCGATGCTTCGAGGAAGTAGAAACAAGCCGCACTTGAGCCAGCAGAGTCCCGATGTGGAGGCCTCATCAACGCAGATGCCGAAGCGCTCCGAACCTAATCGCAAAGCAACGCTGGCTACCAGGCCCAGGATGAAGGGGTAAGCTCAGCTGGTGTCCTACATGGGCTAGGCATGATTAGGCAAACGTAGCCGCGCCTAGTTCAGTTCTTCATAAACCAAATCCCGTCCTCGAAACTGCCAGGGGCATCGGGATGGACAACTGGCGCAGCCGTCTCTATACTGCCCCAGTCCAAACTCCCACAAGTACGGGCCGTTGGACCATTAGACTTCAACAGACAGCCGCTGATCATCCAAGCGTCAATCCTAGAAGACTGCAATGACCAAGCCATTTTGGGCCTTGGAAGGCTATCTCCCTCATGCCGCCAAGGCGCTGCAGAAGCCTCCCCTGGTTTCGAGGCCAGCAGACGCAGGCCCTGTTTGGGGGTTGAGCGCTTCGGACTGGGGTTCGAATATCCCTCAAACGCAGACCATGTCTTCAATCCACGAGTACTGTCGAGTCGTGTAACCTTGATCCGAGCTCCTGCGAGACACGACAGCTTGGACCGTGCAAGGAAGCCTCCCGAATCTTTCGGTTGTCTAGAGCTCCCGTGTCTTGGCTCGCCTTGGGATCGCGTTGGGGCACGGCACTTCTGTGAGGTACGGACGACTTGGAGGGCTCATGTGGGTCTTGGGGCCGCCCAAGTTCATGCCTCTCTACATGTGAACCTCTGGAACTCGTCAGGTCTTGAAGCATGCAGGGCAATCAAGGCTTCATCAGTCGCTCTCTTCCTGCCGTAGGACCATCCTGCAGCTGTTCTGGTACATTCTCGCACCGATCTGGTAAGAGCCCAGCTTGCAACGGTTTCCTGGTCAGGTAATCAAAACTCATTCAAAGATTTGAGGTCTTGGCGGGGAGCATTGAATCGAAGGCATTGCGTACACATACGACTGTTGATGCTGATGGCCGATGGCAGGGGACCAGGCGATGGTTCTTTCGATGCTGACCATGCGTTAGCATGTACAAACCTGAGGCGAGACCCGCAACACACGACTGACGCGAAGGGGTCTTCAGTGCCTGTAGCTTTCGGAGCAGAGCGGAACTAGAACAACGTACCATGGGCTGCTGCGCACAGCTCACACTCACAGCAAGCTCGGGCTTCTGACGCGCAGATTTCGCTCTGACCCCAACCTCTAGCGCCGCAATTTCGCAAATTTCATAGCCACAAGGGTCCTGCCCGTCCTGCCGTATGAGCTGCTGAGGGCCTGGTCAAGTTTGGGTCAGCAGATTGAACGGACGAAGACCTAAATCACATGAACAAGCAACTCAAAAACTGCACTAAATCTCCCGAGCTGCCCCGGAGGATTTCGGGCGCTGCAGCTTGCCGCTCAAACCTGCTACTTGTCGAAAGGGGTTCCAGCTCATGGTTCAGGGATTTCAGGGTTTGGGGCTCAGATTACCAGATCTGATGGGTCCACGTTCCATGAATCGTGCGGCAGCTGCACTTGGGGTCTCGGCAGGGTCTTCACAACTTTCATTGTCAGAAATTGGTCCGGGGCGTTTGTCCCTAGATGGTGGGTTGTAGACTGGTTGCAGCTTCGCAATCGGCCGCGTGCCGAGTTCAAGTTAAGCTGCATCATTCGTGAGGTAACGTGCCAGGGTATGTAGCTGTAGGCCAATTTGGGCTGCTTGTCTTCGTTACGACATATTATGCCTCCAAAGGATTTCTGGTACAGTACTTATGTGATAGGCCATTCCCGATCAGTGTTGCCATAGATCGTTTCAAGCTCTAACATGCTCTAACCAAATTGTAACTCGGCCAGGACAAACCAGCAAATTTGCCGCAGCACGAATTTCCAAAGCCCGGAACTGCGCTAAATCGGGCCCGAAGTTCCCAGCTCTCAAAACCTGCAGCTGCACTCTGCGCTGCGAGCCCGGTCTTGGAGACAAATCTATCCCTTGAAGCCAGCGGCTAGACACGGAAATTTTACGTATTCGCTGGACTGTGTTCAAATGTGCACTGGGGACCTGTTCGTGAGGATGAGGAAGGAGACTGCCTCGGAAACACCGCCAACACGTGCACTAGTCTGTGCAAGAACCCGTCTGTTGGCAGCAAGCTTTCCCGGATCTGGCAGTGCAAGAAAAGTCCAGCAGGCCCCGGGGCCCGCTGCCGAGTGCGACAGGATCCCCATTCCCTGCAGAGCCTCTCAGACGATGGGCCGGCTGGCGTCGTCTCTCCTGGCGCAGATGGCAGTATTCTCGGAGTCGGCCACCTACATGTCAAAAATCATTTTGGCCGAGACTGAATTGATTGAAGGCATTGATGACAAACAGAGCAGCGCTATCTTCCGGCCTGCCAAACGACTGATGATCAGCGGGTAGTAGTTTGCGGCCAGGTGCGGCGAGCTTGGAACTGGCGGGGCTGGACAGCAGATGGGAATCGCTGCTCAGCACGCGCGAGGCAGGTTCGGTTCGGACGGATCTGCACCGAGCAAACCTACAGAATGCTATCTCATGTTCAGCTGCTCCAAGCCCGAAGCCCCTCAAATCTCAAGTCCCGGCCATAAACCGCAACTGTCATCAACTGTGCTCCTGGGACCTGCGACCGGGGAGTCCGCTTGCGGACTGGCAGGAGACCTGTCGCTCCACGGGCATAGGATGCGGGGTAACAGGCATGATGTGTGGGGAAAGATGCCAACAAAGACAAAAGTAGAAACGCACAAACCCGGCTCAACTCCTGGCATGTCGTTGGTAGGCAGGCTGACTTGCTACGACACCGCTGTCAGTCGTGGACATTGGAACCAGGGTTCACCCATGCTTGAACTGAAGTGTGTCAACAGTGTGGTGCATCACCGACTCTTTGTCAAATCCACAGCATGAAGTACTACGGCTACGACTGTCTGTGCCAGAATTACCATTGTAAAAGTCCACAATTCTACATGCCTCCCGGACAGTATCCGTCCATGCCTTGGTTTTGGCTGTACATGTAGCATCAAATCATCTGTTTCCCGGATAGTCTGCACGTCATCTGCGAATACCTGCAAGCTGCGACCTCCATGTGTAAGTATTCAAGGTGCAGGATCATTCAAGCGGATCTTTCCACAGCACAAGCCAACAGCCCCTGTCATTGACAGCCCTTCCTTGATATGCTGGCATCCAAGCTTTCCATATGCATTCCCTGGTATCGGCCTGGGGGATGGCACCTGGCGCTGTGGCGGCGACGGTCGGGTGAAGCCTTGATGCAATCAAGTGAGCTGTAGCACCCCGTAAAGCAGGAACCAGAAACGGATTGTCTTCCCAAGTCTTGACAAGTCGCGCTTCTCAAGCTGCGCTCGCCAAGCTGCCTCCACCTGTGACTTGGTCAGCTGCATTCGCAGCTGCTCGATAAGACTACCGCAAGGCATGAAGATAGGATTCGGAAGGATGGGGCCGAAGACTGGCACTTGCACACCTGCCGCCAGCTAGGCGTTCTGGCATTGAGCTGCAAAGGATTTTCAGCTGGAAAATGCGAGAAGTGTTGACCGTAAGAGTGACTCGAGAGTTTGCAACTGCGCAGCTGTACCTCCCATTCTTACAGCTGTTCAGAAGCAGGGTGCAACGGGTACAGCTGCCCTCAACGTTAAGGCGCTAAAGCCGCATTCCGTGGAACCGGTAAGTAGTTCTGACGCAGACTGAATGCTACGGGCACACCTCAGCATGACTCCGCCAAAGCTCGCTGGCCTCGTAGCAAGATGCATCATCGTCTTGCACCCTACCGCCATGCATACCGCCACTTGCAGACACGGTGTATCATGGCTCCGGCCCAATTACGAGATGACTTGAAGCTATAGGTTGGGTTAGCTGCTGGTCTATATATACGAGTCTTGTACATGCCTGTGCACACGCGCGTATGCCTGTCACCGGTGTGTCGGGTATTCCCTCGCATGAGGGCATACACACACAGGCAAAAGACTGACACCTACATTATCCACCAGGAGACAAAGATGTGCAGAGTGCAGATTCTCATGCAGAGACCTTCCTGAAGCACTCCAGCCTCGATCAGCTGCTCCTCGTTGAGCCCTGGAACAGTTGAACAAAGCTCATGGGCTCCATCCCTACGTGCTGTTTCTGGATTCAGAAGAGAGCAACCTGACGCCTTCCACTCACACTCTTGTCTGGCCACAAGCACCCCGAAAGCTTCAAACCTGAACCATCAAGCACTTCTGACATCGGGGAAGGTTTCGACACCATCTGTCTGAATTCCGAACCGACCAAACCCGAAACATCTCCAACTAGAAGGTAGCTTCTTGTCCGAAAGTAAGTGGAAGGTCTATCTTATGCTACTCACCTGTGGTGTGTTCAATTCGTGCGGATGTGGAACAGCTGCAGTGTCAGGCTGAATGCGATCCAAACTAAACCTGTGTTCCAAGAGAAAATTTAAAGCTCGTCCTTCCCGGGCGTGTTGCTTAACCCTGAAGCGCCACTGCCAAATCCGTCCTTCTGTGTAGGCTGAGAGGAAAGAGAAGACCTCCTCAGTCAGAAGTTTCTCTTCGCACTGCGAGCTGTGCAGATGCAGATGCTTAGGAGCTGACGCTCTGCTTTGCCAGCGCATTCAGCCTCGTGGTAGCAGAATGTCAGCAGAAGCGAGCCCTCGAACTGCAACTCGGGATTTTAAGTCAACTGAACGCGAATTGCCATCATGGCAGGAGGCTCGGGTGACTGTTCGGCAAGTGGGGTTTCTAACACACCTTTGCTCGTAACAGAAGTGACCCCTATCAACAGAGGTATGCTACCGCTTTGTTTGCAAGCCCACATAAATTCGATCGAACATGTTTTGCAGCAGTAGCCGGCAGCACAAGCACCAGCAGAATCAGAACTGATAGTTGCGGCGTGCCTGAAGCACGTCTGCACATGATCAGTCATGTAACTGCGGCGATCTCAAGCGCTGAATTAACTGAGATCCCTGTCACCCCATTCTTCTGCTAACGAAACGGCTGCTGGCCGTCACGAGCCTTTGCTGAAGATGGAGCGGCTCAGTTTCCGGCCAGGGGTGCTGCGATTTGAAGATGTCCAACACCTACAACAGACTGCAAGTTCGAGGCTGTCGAAATTTCATGCATCCTACCACAAACCCCACGTCTACAGAAAGAAACGCGGGAACGGCTGCTGAAACAATTTGCAGCACCTCGTTCTCCCGCGCTTGCTGCACGCTTTCCTGCAGCGCACGCTTTCGCTCCTGCAAGAAGGCACGAATCTGTGCTTCATGCAGGCCTAAAGCCCCGAAGCTCCACAACCAAGGCACTCAAACCTGTGCAGCACCAACGCCAGGTTTATGCGAAGAAAACATCTCCGGAAGTTCATGCCCCCCACCAAATCTTGAATGGTATCCCGCACTTGCAACGAACATCGAATATGCACCCCCCCCCGCCGAAACATGAAAGAAACAGCAGTGGTCGGAAACCTGCCGATCGTAGAATTCGAGGTAAAGTCGCTGGTGGACCTGGCAGGTCTGCTTTATAGCGATGGAGCATGAGGGATCAAACAAGGACTGGTAGACAACCATGCTGGATTGCATTTTCCGAGTTGCAGTGCGCAAGTAACGCAAGAGGCACCACCCCTACGGCGTCAACTTAAGAAAGCTACTCCAACCACAAATGCCTACTGCGGCACACGCAGTCGTAGCAACAACCCCCGGCCTTGCCAGCCTTGAGCTCAGGAATCTGGAGCTTCAGCGCACTCACCTGAGACATGTTACACCCCTCTCCGTCTCGCCCTCACTCCCCATCTCACTCCCTCTCTGTTGCTATGCTGCTGTCTCGCTCGCTTGAAATAACATGGATGTATCTCCACACGCAATACTGCTGGAAGCCCTACACAGGCTACAGACCTGCCAGGCTCTGCCTGGATTTGGATCGGTGAACCCCAAAAATATTCGCAATAAAAGCATTACTTTTATATACGCAAAGGTATGTGTAACTATATGTATGTATGTTTGTTTGTTTGTTTGTTTGTATGTATATATATATATATACACATACATGTAGACATTTGATGGATTGATTGATTGATTGATTGATTGATTGATGTTTCGACTGGGCTTTGTGGAGCGCTTGAGACCTCAGATATGAAGAGGGCGTCATGGATGTTAGATGGAACCGAGACAAGACGTAGAAGACATCCTTGGTAAACATCTAGCGACACGTTTCCAGTATTGCCCAGTCATGTTCCAGACATGGGATTCCCGTTTCTGCCAGCTGCGGGCTTTATCCTTTTGGCCAGCCCGCCACCAGCCAAACACTAGCGTGCTGAGAAAGAGGTAACCAGGCCTCATAAGGTGGGGCGAGCCTGGGTGGGGCGAAAGCCCCTGGTACCAGCTAAACAAAGGTATGACAACAGAACGGAATCTGCAATGATGGCAGTCAGTCCGCTGCCCATATAATGCGTGTATGTGAGGTCGGCTTACATTAGAAAACACTTCGAGGACTGCACCAGCAATTCTTTTCCAGAGGATCGGGCCCGGTCAAACCAGTGACATGTTGCTTCTAAGGTGTCTTGGGGCACTACTGTGACGCTTTGATTTGCCCCGCTGCGCTGTAAGGCGTGTGCGATTGTCTTGCAGATCTGCAATACGAATCTGCGTGCTTCGCAACAAGACCCTGTCCGCTAGCACAAAATTTTGACTCAAGCATAGCAGTCTGTTTTCCATGGCGGTTCACCGCTGCTGACAGAATCTGTGCTGTTGCTGCATGCTGCCCGGAAAGACGTGGTTTTGATCGCTGGTGTGTATCAAGTGGAGGGCGTGCCCGCATCTTGGCACAACCTGGGCACAACGGAACCCGGCAAATTCCAACCAAGCCGCTTCGAAAGAAGAACAGCAACACACTCAGAATATGCAGATGGTCGAAAATAGTCTAGCTGGGCAAATCCCACCCATGCTCCCTTTACCTGCGGAGGCCACCTGCATCTAGGTGGTTGCATCCCGGAGAAGCGCGTTTAAGTGTCGCGTGCCAGGCCAAGGCTTCCACAAACTACAAGTAAGTCACCAGCCGCAAGGTCCGAACAATGCATACCGATGCCTTACTCAGGCTTCTCAGGCCAGGGCGGCAGCAGAGGCATAACCAGACTTGGGCCGCCCGGAGCCTTGGTCGCGGCATTCTGCCCGAGGCCGAATTCACCAGCAAGTCATTAGCCTCGGGGCGCCGACGGGATTCAAGCTGTCGCACGTGAGTTGAGAGCTGACCCAACGCCTGCCAGGCTGCAGATGCAGGGTTCGACGCTTCATCTTGGCTGAGGCAGGACCTCGCTAAGGGTGTTGCATGCCACATCCGACGACGATTGCCCTGTTGGCACGATCTTTGCCAACTTTGGGTGGTAAAGTAGTGCCGCATTCATCCACATGCTTTCTGCCAACGGTCTCCAATCGTCAAACTTAGGACTTAGGATATTCCACAGCCACCTTGCTTAAGGGTTGCAGGACGTGGAAGGTGTTATCAGCAGGCCAGTTGCTTCAGGATGCTGCATCGTCTTCGGGAAACGAAAGTCAAAGCCTCTGAACGCCTCTTCCTTCTGTCCTGCTGTGCCAGCGTCTTGTCACGGCAGATGCAACAGCCGCAAGGCTCCACTCGAACTTTTCGATTTCAGCAGGGCACGAACAGTACCTGAAATACCCAATGTTTAGGCTATTAAATTATGTCAGAGCGGAGCCCACAACGTTGCGTCGAAGCGGCTTAACAGGCTTAACACTACACACATCTTAAAACTTATTCTCATGCAGATCAGATTGACAGCGACCTTTGGCCGCGGCGATACCTGGGCAACTCCGAACGATGACTGGGATAAGGGGTTTATGCCCTCACTTCCAGGCCTATCAGAACGGCTTATCTTGGCGAGCCTGATGAGACTCCACCCCATACAAGGCAGCTGCTTGCGCAACCATGTTCAGAAAACCGTCCCCGCCATTCCATTTCCTCTGCAAACCCAGTGGTATAAGCAGCCAGTGGTAAACAAACGCGAAGATAGTAAAATCTACCGGTATGCGCAGCATCCGTTGTTGACAGAGCAGAAGCACTATCCGTCGAAGTCCATCACTAACCACGCAACTAGTCCGAAGTGGACAAAGCAGAACTAGTCCGAAGTGGACAAAGCAGGACCACGAACATTTTGTGAGTGTAGGGAGTGGGAGTGATCCAAATAGCAGCAAGATACTGTCAGCACTGTCAGCACCACGACAACAACGGATGGTGACACTGCTGCTACTGCTACTGCTGCTGCTGCTGCTGCTGCTGCTGCTGGTGCTGCTGCTGATGTTGCCAGTATTCCTATGTATTCTGCTACCACGACGAAGCGGAATTGTTGTCATGGCACAACACACAGGCGATCCCATATTTGTCGTTTGTAGTAGTACCAACGAAACATCGAAAGCCCCAAGCACCGATCTCGGGCCAAGCAGCCGATGATGGAACTGAGGCTTCCAACCTTAGAAGATTCAGGCTTCTTCAGGTTTTCGGCCTCTTTGCGAGCTGGATTTCGAGACTCGACTATTACGGGTTTTGAGATTTGGGGCTGTCTTGGTCCGCCTTGACAGAACGAAGGGGGAAGACTGTACTGAAGACTGTTGGGATCAAACTTCACCGGTGCCTGTGCCGACAAGCTCCAGGTTCAAGGTTCTGAGTAGGTCCATGTAGGGTCGAGGAGTGAAAGGCGGTGACTCTCTAGATCCTGAGGCATATATACATACAGACAGTGTGACATACAGCTGAGAAGCGCCTGCAAGCAGCGACAAGTACGTGCAGATTTTGACCGTATTTACATGAAGTCCGACAACCACGGCAGAACAGCCCTGCCTGGACGGGAGGAAGCTAGGTTGGTCGCTTCGCCTCAAGGCCAGTTCAGGAGCTCTGATGCTCGTATACATGACTCAGAGTTGGGCATCAAATTCTCGGAAGAAATCGAACCCGAAATTGTCAGGTCGCCGGGACCGAACTGTCGTGGATTTTGCGGTGGTCTCCAAGCTCACATGTGCATGTGTCTCTACCTCTACCACGATCTACCCACCTGGCTACACTGTCCATGCAGAGCGAAGCGTCCGTCTGTATACGTGTATGCAATTGTATACATGTAGTATGTATTTTGTTGCAAAACAGAGCAACAGAGTGTGAGAGATGCGTGTGGGTGTATGAGAGAGAGAGAGAGAGAGATAGAGAGAGAGCGTGTGTGTGTGTGTGTGTGTGTGTGTGTGTGTGTTTGTGTTTGTGAGAGTGTGCGTGCGTGCATATCTATGTATACATCTACATTAATCTACGTATATATGTACATATACATATATACATACCTTTTCAGGCATGGATGCGATGAGATATGCATACACCAGGTTACGTACGGATGCACGTATATGCACGTCCCAGTACCAAGCATCTCGAAGACCCTTCTTCAATTCTCGGCACTTGCACTCCCATGTTCAGATCGCCCAAGACGAAGAGCCAGTGCGCAGGGATGGGGCAAGACAATCTGAGTCGGGCCTGATCTCCAAGCTGCTCCTGGGGCTCGTGACCGTCAGCCTCCTGACTGCAGGCCGACGTTAAGGGACTCAGTCTAGCTTCGGTGATTGCACGTCTGTTTGCAGACTCGGGGTGAAAGGGGTGGCATTGCACTACCGCAAAGCTTTCGACTTTGGCCGTGACGACAACCTTCAGTGGATGATCCTGAAGTCAGAACCTTTTAGTATTATTGGCATTGTTAATCCGCAAACTCGGGAAAGCTTTGAGCCGGAGGGGACGGAAGACTCCGGAATCGTTTTGAAAATTGGTCTGTGAAGCGGCATACATCCAATCATCATCATTCAGCATTTCAGAGCGACATCATTGAACCACGTTGCAAACTCTGCACATGGTAGGCGTAAGCAACAAACAGCCGAATAATCATCAGAGACATCTGCACGCATCAGGGGGCAATCGCGGTTTGTTTGCCAAAGAATCGGGATGCTTCCCCACATCGATCCAGGAGGACCCAAGAATAACAGGGGCTGAGTCCTCGCTTGCAGCCTCTGACACAAATTCTATGACCGTCGAGTTTAGGCACCGAGTAAGCCAGCTTTTGAACCGGTAGAAAACAGCTCAACGACGCCTAAGCTTTGCTTGTCCTAGCTATTCCATTGAAGCGCGACTCTACATGTGTTGACATGTTGAGAAGCCAAAGAGTAGCGAAGAACCTTCGAAACTCCCAAAACCTCGCTGAACCTGTAACACCTCAAGGAAGAAGCCCGAATCGCCACTTCTGACGACAAGGGCTGCGACGCTGCGACAACTGAAACAAACAGCGCGTTCACCACCAGCACCACCGCCGCCAACACTTTCACCACCGCCGACGCCACCAGCAGCAGCAGCAGCAGCAGCAGGAATTAGCAGCCCCAGCAGCACCGACAGCAACAACAGCACCGACACCATCGACACCACCGCCATCAGCTCATCCGCCGAGCTTCGCACACTAAAAAGACAAGTGCAGGCCTGACAGGCCCAATACAGGGCTCAAGTCATTCAAAGGGCACCTGCCTTCCATTCCGTCAAAAGGAACACCATGCACAGAGCACTCAGGCAATCCATAAACGCGCGAACCTTTGAAGCCCCTATCTCTGTCGGCGGACCATCTCCGCCATGAGCTGCGCAGCAGCAGCAGGATGGTCAGAGTCTGCCTGTTTTTCAGCCGTGGCCAGCAGAGTTTCGGGCCACAAGAGAACTTGCGAAGTAGGCCAAAAAAACTACAATATCCCAGGCCCTACTGATACAGAGATAAGCAAATCTCTGACTGCAAACTGCAAGGGTGGGGTTTTGGACAGAACCTTTGTAAGAAGCCACGACTTGCTGACTCTCGGACTGATGTGGCTACAGCACGCTACGAAACGGATAAAACCTCGTGCAGTCGCCGACATGCAAATCAGGTCATGCACTATGCTAGGGTTCGGGCACAGAAGCGGATCATTGCCACAAAGGTCTCCTCGCTCGGACGTCTCGCGGCTAACACGAGAACCGAGGTTCAGCTATGGCCCAAACATGTGGAATCACCAACAGTCTGGCAACGCAACGCATCAAGCGAAGCGACAAGGATCTTAGGGTTTCAGTTGCAGCTGCATTTATGACAATTTACGGCACCCATAGCAAGGACTTGCATGTTCCTTCCTTTCCTTCCTTCCCTCTCTCCTTTTTCCCGTCATTGCTCATGCCTCTTAGGCTCTTCTTGAATCTCGTATTTTGGTCTTCACCACGCCTGCTCTACAGCGACGCCGGCAACCCGCAGCATCAGCAGAAGCTCCTGACTGCACAACCGATTGTGGCGATTTTGCGTCCGTCGGCCACTCCTAAGCACAGTAGCTGTGCCCTATCCTGTTGTAGCTATTGAAGACTTTACTTTGTTTTTTGCCATGCCACTGTCCCGTTCACAGACTTGCCGCGCCACAGATCTGAAGCGAAGCAGCAAGTGCCGGAGCCAACGGAACCCGTTGTATCGCTTCATTCCGAAATGCCTGTCCTCTGCCACGCGAGCATGGTTCAGACCCGCCTTCACCTCCTTGAGGCCCTGAAAAGGATTGCATGCAGTCGAGGCGAAAAAACCTGCTAGACTGCTGCAGTCTCACTTCCTGGCTTTGGAGGCCACGGGCATCGATTGCAGTAGTTCAGAGAACTCCGGAACCCTAAACCGCTCAAACCCCAAATCCGAAAACCCTATCCCGTTTCGAGCCATGCACCGGCAGAACAGGCTGGACACTCATGCTTAGACTCAAGATGTCACCGCGACAAAGCCCGTTTAAGGGGGAGCAGTCGCGATCTCTTGGGCCTAGGGTCTTAGGGCTGGACTAAGACTTCAGACTAATACATCTAATACTAGCAGGTTTTAGGAGTGGCGGTTCCGCTTGCCCTGGCATTTGCAGAGTTTCAAGACATCACGTCTTGATCAGGGAGTTGCTCTTGGGGTGCCACGCACACATTTGCTCTCAGTGAAGCCGAGAAGGAATGCCGGGATATACAAGTCGGCATATCGCACCCATTTCGTTTTCACTCGGTATGCCCTCGGTTTCTGGCACTGCAATTCGGCCGCCAGCTATTCTGCATGACTTTTCGGCCCAGTACTTTCCGAGTCGTTACTCGGTAGTCGCTGTGACTTGCACTTGTGCTACTGACCATGCCTGGCAGCCTAGATAACTGCAGAGGAAACGGCTCTGCCTGAAGAATCGCCTGCACCACGGCATTTTCCTTTGTGCCGGCGCGTGATGCCTGGCGTTCTTCACTGATCATTGAATGCATGCATGCATGCATGCATGCATGCATGCATGGATGCTTGCTTGCTCTCTCTCCCTTCCCTCCCTTCGTCCGTCCCTCGATTTGCGGAATTTCGTTCTCTTCTTCTGCTGGGCATGGGGGATGTTGAGATCACCCGGGCACTAGGCCCTCCCACGGGTTATGGGGCTTTGAAGGGATGCGAAAGTCTTCGAGTGTTCATGCTTTGTGTTCGAGAATATGGTGATTGCACTGGGAGAAAAAGCATGTCCCCCGGTTGTTCGCAGTACACGTGCGCTAACTGATCGCATGGTCCGCTCAGTGTTAGCAAAAAGAGTTATACACTAAACCGAAGCCTCATGAGGAGTACGATCTGCCGGCTCAGCACAATGTGTTATCCAAGAATTATTCAGCTAGTCACGAACATGGCAAAGATCAGCGGTCCACAACTTAAGACACATCGAGAGCCGGCTGTGTTGGGTATATGGTGGGGACCCTAGGCTGGTCTTGTCCTAAGTGCTCAGCGCTGTGTCGCGATCTCGTTCTCTCTCTCTCTCTCTCTCTCTTTCTTTCGCCAGGGCTGTGGTGCAGGGGGAGAACCCCCTACATCGCGCGCGTTAGCGCCCCCGACTGTT
>CAJNDV010033823.1:14286-32992 GCA_905221635.1 Symbiodinium sp. CCMP2456
CTACCACTCCTACTACCCCTACTACTACTACTACTACTATTACTACTACTGCTACTACTACTACTACTACTACGACTACTACTACTGATACTACTACTACTGCTACTACTACTGCTACTGCTACTACTACTACCACGACGACGACTACTACGGGTCTGCGGCAGGTGCTCATACGAAGTTTAGCTGTTCTCACCCTGTCGGGCGCTTTCTGCCACAAGTAGTGCTGCTGGGAAACCCATCGAGTAAGCCTCCAACTATGGAGAGCCTAACATGAAGCTCAATAGCTTCACACCCCGACTAAGACTTCGTACCCTTGTCAAGGGCTTGCCTGAACCCAAAACTAAACCCCGGGACACTTTTTTTGAACCCAGCACCCCGAATTCCCTAAACCCTAAACCCTGGGACCCTAAACCCCGAATTCCCTAAACCGTACCCTAAACCCTGGGACCCTAAACCCCTCACAGCCCTAAACCCTAAACCCTAAACCCTAACCCCTAAACCCTACTTTAAACCCTTGTTGGACCCTCCTGGCTCACGGGAAGCTTCGGGGCCTCCGGATCTCCGCCCTTGTCTTTGCGCAGGAGGTCGATGCCGATCGTCATGGCCCTCTGAAGGACTCAAAAAGGAGAGACATTCAGGGAAGAAAAGAATGTTGAAGGAGAGCTAAACAGGTAAACTGCACTGACCATACTTGAAAGAAGAAGGAAAGAGCAGCTTAAGACCCTTGTGACCGCTTGGCCCGGGTGCCTCGCGGCCCGAGGTGCGAACCTGCACATATCGTTGAGGGCTTCGGAGTCTTGGGGGATCCAGGGTTCAACACCTTAGAGGCTTGAACTTGGGCTGTGGGTACAGTCGCGCGACTTCAAGGGCGTCTAACGTTGAGTGCATGTGTGCTTCTGTATCGACACTGGTTCCTTTACCTTTTTCTTTCTCTCTGCGTATGAACGCCATCATTAAGTTGCGCTCCTGCCTTTCCGGTTCTCTTGCTTCCCTGGCTAAAGACACCACATCCCAAACTCTGTGGCTTATGAGGCGAAGCCCACCTCGATAGCCTCCCGAGGCAGAGAATCTCCGCAAGGAACCGGCGCCTGGGAAAGGCAAGCAGGATAGCGGTTGCTGTTGTTATGATAGTATTTGCTCTTACTGTAGTCAGTGTAGTCGCGACCCAGAATTATCGTTGCTACTACTGTGGGCATCATCAACATTCTTGAAGGTTGCCACTGTCAATACAATCCTGTGGGGCCCTGGGTGTCACTATTCATGTGACGTAAACTAGGCTTCCTACGGCTAACACCAGTCCCTGTTTATGAAGCAGAAGCAGCTGCTGTCTGCTTGTGCTATTGCTACTGTGACCGCGACGACTACTACTGCCACGACAAACACCAACGCCACAACCGCACGACCACCACTAATGATAATGCCACGGCCACTTGCTCCTCGACATGGCGTGCAGACGACGGTGCGCGACGACCACAACCAACGACGACAACGAGAACGACGACCAGGACGAAGACGAGGATGGGGACCAGGGTACGACGAGCAGCATAATCAGAATCAGCATCATCATCATCATCATCATCATCGTCATCACCGTTCTTAAAACCGTCGCATTATCAGCATTCAGTACGCCTGTCAAGCTTTTGGAGGGTTGGGTCTCTTGAAGCTGAGGGATGTTTGCCTGCGAGAGTGCTTCAGGTCCGGAGCTTCGATGGCACGCGCTAGAAAGCTTGCTGCCAAGCGACAACGACAGAAGCAGTACAAACCTAGGCAAGCTACAATAGCTGGAGCCAAATCAGCACAAGCAACACATCCTGAGACTGAACAGCAACCATCAGAGTCTCTGCCAGCTGCCACCAAACAGCACCCTGGGCCCTTTTCGCTCCCCGGAGCCACTCGCATTTGCCTACGGAGTCGAGCAATTCCAAAGGCGCGCTGCCCCTGTACACGTCTGGGCAGCCTCGCAATTTCCGACGGCCGAACCCAACTTTGGGGCAGAGGCCAGGTCGGGTCATTTGAACCGCCGCGTCTGGTCCGTGCTCCAAGGCATCTCCGCACGCTTCCGCAGGGAGCCGGAACGCCGCCTGGTGCAGAAATGGCCACCAAGGAAAGGAGTCCGTGCCACCCCCCTGCACAGGTTCCCTGGCCTCCAGATCCCATCCATAGGGTCGCCTGCCAAGGCCGAAGTCCGCAAAACAGGGAATGGTACCGAAACCGGTGCCCTATGCAGCCTTCAAGCAACGGCTCCCAGATGTCAGATCCGTCCCGCAAGTGCGAGCTGGCAGCGCTGCTCTGCGACTCCTGACACGGCTCCATGCCTTTCCTTGTAAGGCTGCGGTCCTCTATGCCATCACATAAGAAGAGCCACAGCCCCTAGAATGTGGCCGACAACACAAGTCGCCATCGTCGTCGTCGTCGTCATCATGTGGCCTCAGAGTGATAAAGATCTTCTTCTTTTCTGCATCTTGCGCATCGTCAATAGCAGAGAGAGCCAAAATATCATGTTCATCATCACCATCATCAACAACATCCTGACTAGCACAATCGAATATTCGTCGTCGCCACTCTTGACTGCGACCCTGCAACATGCAAACGCGCGATGCTATGATGACACTCATCATGCCGATGGTGATGGTGATGGCGATGGTGATGACGATGATGATGATGAAGATGATGATGGTGATGAGGAGGAGGAGGATGAGGATGAGGATGAGGATGAGGATGAGGATGGGGATGAGGATAACCAGATCACAATTATGACAACGATAACGATGACGATGCCCCAACATTCCGCAACCAGAGTGTCCTCCGCGCAGGTATGCTCTTGCCTGGCCTGCTCGGGACAACACAATTGCTTTGCCCCCCATGCGCACGGCTTCAACACCTTTAAGGTTGATGGGGATCTTCCTCCACTTGCTTTCCAAGGGCGTCGTCTGTTGTAAGGAAGACGCTGCACTTCCCCAAACCTGCGTCAAATCACCCTAGCCTCAACCACGGCCCTGGCCCCTGCGCTGGGCCTTCAGGTGACGCATCGCATGTCGCAACTCGGTCCTGAGCTCCTGGGCCCCCTCCTGTCGGCTTGTAGCGTTGGCTTCTGTGTCTCGAGTTTAAGTTGTAGGTTGAGGGCTGATAAGTTTTGGGCTGACACCGTGCGATGCAGCGGCGAAGCTGAGGACTGGAAGCCCGATCCATGCTGGCAGAAGGATCTATACACCTCAGAGGTAACCATCGTGAAAAAGGAACAATAACAAGATTTCCTGCGTGGAGGAAGGCGACCCTGCATAGGCCTCCAGTCCGACGACCTCAACCTTCAGCCCCCAAAACCTAAACCCAGCTGATCGACGCTTCAACCATGCTTTCGCGCAGTTCTCAGGCTTTCTGGGCTCTGTGCTCCGGAACTCCGGTGTAAAAGACGTCTCTTTGCCTCCCACCAACTTCCGGGCCCTCCGAACTGCGCAAGAATCTGGCTTAGGGGATCTGGCCGCTCGCCTAAATTCCTGAAGTCCTGGGAAGAGACTGCGATCAGACCACAGGTCAACACTACTACTATTTTTGCCAATGTTCTACTATAACTAGTGACTGTAAGAGCTGTCTATTGATAGTATGACAGCCTCACCTCCGACAGAGACACCCTGGATATCTCCATGGGACTGGGCCTCGTAGGCTCGTGCCAGTCGATGCTGCGTGGCCGCCTCGGGCACGGGAGCTCCCGGAAGTTCCGACTTAAAGGCGTCAGGGGCTTAGGGTTAGGGTCTAGGGGTTAGGGGTTTGGGGTTTGGGTTTTGGGGTTTAGGGGTTTAAGGGTTTAGGGCTCTAGCCCTAGACCCCAAACGACCTGAAGGATCTGCCCCCCCAAACCCGTAAGCGCCACACAGCCCTGATCAAAGCCCTTAAACCCTAAACCTCTCAGGCCAACCCCAACAAAAGCGCAGAGCCTTACGGTAAACCAAATCCCCCTGGGCCTGATCCTCCAGCTCCGACGCCTGCCTCCGCAGCCTATCCTGGGTTCTTGTGTTGAGGAGCCCACGGTCAGGGTTCAGGGCTTCGCGCTTTGGGGTTTTGGGGTTTAGGGTTTTGGGTTTTTTCGACTTTTTTGGGGGGTTTTAGGGTTTCGGGTGTAGAGGATCTTAACTTACCATGCTGAGGAAAGCAAGACTCTAGATCCATATGTGGTAGCTGAAATTAGACTCTGAAGATTTGCCACAGATGCATACTTCGGCCACTCAAACTTAAATTCAGACCTGAACCAAGCCCTAAACCTCTTAAGCCTTAACCCTGAGCCATAAAACCTTAAACCTTAAACCCTAAACCTTATCCACAAGAGCCCGGTATCCCGGCAAGTCGTGGCTTTCTCCAGGGCTTTGCGAAGCTCGGCCACCTTCCAATCGGAGGAAGTCGTATCGCAGAGGTTTCTAAAAACTAGGGCCACAGGCTTTCGCGTGTCGGGTTTAGGGTTCAGCGTTTAGGGTTTAGGAAGGAGGGTCCGTGCAATGTGTATCCTAGTAGCTAGGTCCTGGTACTTAGGGGTTTCGAGCTTTCCTTTGCTGAGTATCCCTGGGCTGCAGCAAGCTCCTCAACAAAAACTCCAGCCTCTTGTCCCTCGGCTGACCTCCGCTAAGTGCCCCCCCCCCAACATGCCCCATCCTCGTAGTCTTCCCCAGAGCACCAAGCACCCCAACACCAAAGGCCTACGCAGCCAATTACCGAAAACCCTTGACCCTGAGCCCCCCCCTAAACCCCAAGCCAGCATCGTGGCCTTTTCCTGGAGCTTCCTCTGCTCATCTCGTTGGAGGGAGCGTGCCGCAGCTGCGACCCTGAGCTGGTCATTCTGGGCCTCCAGGCTTGCCAATGGAAACAAGAGTAACAACATCAAAATAAAGATGTATAATACTAATAACCATCATAAGTACAAGAAACATAGTCATAATCATAATGCCACGGCTGATGCTAATGCTCATGCCAAATGCTACTGCTAATGCTGATGCTGATGCTCATGCTAGCTGACGCTCATGCTGATGCTACTGCTAATGCTAACTAACATTAATGCGAGCGCTAATGCTAGTACTAATACGAATACTAATCCCAATCCGAATCCTACTCCTACTCCTACTCCCAATACGAAGACCAATACGAATACGAATACTGATAATTACTCATACTAATACTGATACGAATACGAATACAAATCAACATAACAGTAGTAGTAATAATAATAATAATAACACCAATGGCAAATGTAGCAATGACATTATGATCACAACAATAGTAATTAGTACGAGTACTGATGGTAGTAAGAGCTGTCTTAATAAAGATAAGCAGAAAAGAAGCAATGAATAATAATAGCAGCAATAACGAAAATATGATGATACAATGGAAATGAGACTAGTAATATAGCCGGGTTTGGTGGTTTAGGGCTTAGGCAATTTACTGCATTTCGGGAGGTGGGCAAAGGTCGTGCTTCTTTACGCAATCATCGCTCCCCCCATCAGCTCCGAACCTTCAGCGCCCTGGACGGCTGCATGGGGAACTCCAACCCAGAACAGCACCCGGAGCCCACAGCTATTGGCAGTGTAGAGCCCATACATTTCCCAGCCTGTACCGAACGGAGCTCCGCAGACAGCCGGAGCAGATTTGTGCGTGTTCCCTCCAGCTGCTGGAGCAGAGAGGTGTCCGCTTGTAGCCTTCGGTTCTGGGGATGTAGTGTAAGGGTTTAGGAGGCTAGGGCCGCTAGGGGAAGGCGAAAGGTCAGCGGCGCGGTAGTTTCTGTTTCGGGGGTTTAAGGTGCTTGCGTGAGCTTCATGGGGTTTTGTGTGGGGATTTGATGTAAGGGTTGAATGAGCATACAGGGCCCGTCTTTTCCGAAATCTTAAAGTCAGTACCCAGATTGTAAATAAAGGCAAGGATACCCAATATGACTTTGAAAAACTCTGAAAACACCTTAAACAACTGGCCCTGGTTCGGGGGTTTCAGGAGCAGCGGTTTCAGAGTCGATCCCTACGTACCGATTAAGCTGCGAACGTCAACTAAAGGAGAAAAAAGATGCTTTCCCTGTGGTTCCACGCTGCCTCTGTGAACAGGTCGTCACGGCAGCTTGGGCGAGGATCTGCAGCTCACCGCGCAGAGACCTCAGCTCCTGCAGGTGCCGCGACCCACCAGCCTCCTCGTTGGCACGATGGATATTGCGGCAGCAGCAGAAGCAGCAGTACCAGCAGCAGCACCTCCTACGACTACGACTACGACTACGAATACTACGACGACTACTACGCCGACTGCTGCTGCTGCTGCTGCTGCTGCTGCTACTACTACTACTACCACCACCACCACCACCACTACTACTACTACTACTACTACCACTACTAGCACTACTATCTCAGCTTTTCCTACGGCGCGACCAACACACCGAACTACTAGCGAATTACTACAATCACCCCATGTTGCAGCATACTGCAATCGTCAAGTACCGCATCTGACGGAGCTCCTCCTCTTGCAGCTTGGAACTCTGCTCATTTCTTGCCGCAGCCTCTCAAGCTGTAAGGTGTTGAGGGTTCTGGCCTGTAGGACGAAGTAGTTAGAGGTAACCATAGTAAGAACTGTTTGGGCACGTGTTAATAGCCCTGGTAGCACTGGTAAGAAGTGTCACGGCAAAATCAAAAGCATGGGCCGGCCTGCCGGAACAGGAGCTCTCGTCTGCAAACGTCCAGTGCCATTGCGGCAGCCGTGCACCCGGACTACGACTACGATGGGGCAGCTGCAGGCATTGGCCGCGCGCGACAAGCGGCATGCATGTTTACAATCAAAACATCCTTCGGACATAGCGCGATTGATGGCCAGGTGGACACCACACATCACTGCGGCAGTTGCTTTCCGAGAGTGCAGACAGCTGGTGCTTCGGAAATCTTGGCATCACTTTGTGAGCCAGGGACAGACCCCTAAGTCAATACATAGACCTGCCGCTTACAAGCAGGCTTCGTCGTGCAAGTGCCAGCTGGGAAAAGACCTTGCAGCCCTTCGAAAACAGCGGAACTTGGGACCAGAAAGCTCCATAAGGAGTCCCTGCGGCCTTCAGTCTTCCACTAACCAGTTCTTGGGCAGGAGCAGCTCAACTCACAGTGCTGCCGAACGATCGGGTGGGACGTGCAGAGGTTGCTTGCCATTCGGCAGTTCATAATCCCGGCGAAGTCCGGATTGCCCGCCGGGATATTGTCCATCAGATCCTAGACGGGCATGACACGGCTTACTCGACTTTGGGCTAGCGGCTACTACTAACAATAATAGTATAATGATATAGTATACTAATATAGTATTATAATATAGTATACCAAATAATAGAATATATTATACTATATAGTGGTTACATGGCGGTCCTGGTCGTTGTCTTGGCCCTCGGGCCGACATTGACAGCTTGAGGGGCAAAACTCAGCGTCTTCGTCTTGACAGCCTGGGTTCTTGTTAAAGGGCTTAATTTAAGTTACTATAATAAGAAAACCATATTATTTACTATAAATCCCGACTATGGTAACTTAAACTAAATCCCTTAACAAGAACCCAGCAGCAGGTGGAAGGGCAAAGGATGCTCAAGGGCGCCCAAATCTGGGAATGTCCTGCACAGAAGCTCGTCTGAGTCAGCTCTTCGTATGCATAGCTCGAGTTGCCCAGTGCTGAGCACCCCTCAGTTCTCATGTGATTCGCGAAGACTCGCAGCTCGTCAATTTTGGACGTGTTCCGCTCTCCAAGGAAACTGGAGATAATTCCGGGGTAGTCCTCCCAGAATGTCTGCCACTGCGTAGACTCCACTGGAACATCGGTGCAGTTTATTTCGTCGATTACGGCCTTCATTTCGTCAATACCTGCAGACATGCTCTCTTGTGGGGATTCTGGCTAGGCCTACACAAAGGGAAAAGCGGAAAAATAAAAATATGAGCAAAACGAGTCTGGTCATGTTCAGACGACACTTTTTGGAGCATCCCCTCTCCACCACTCGGAACCACGGGTTCGTAGATGGCTCAGCGCACCCGCATGTGACTCCACACGTCAAGCGCAACAGCTCACCATCTTCGTTGTTGCAGTACTCTTTCCTGGGCAATCGACATGGCTGGGTTTATCGTCCAGGCTTTGGCCGGACTCGGTCATGATACCTACGATACCTACATTCTTAATCACAAACCGTTTGAACAACAATCAGCAACGAAGCAATGAGCTCTTGACACAAGGTTCATGTCGTGACACGAAGAATTCTGTGGAAAGCCAAGGCCGGGTGCTGTGTTGTACCAGTAAGGGGCGTAGTCGTTTGTCGTGGGCTGCCCTTCCACGTAATAGAGGTCAAAGTCAGAACAATCTAATATCAGCGCCGCCGCTGCAGCCATCAGCTCAGTTCGTTTGTTCTCAAAATCAGTTGCCTCTTTAGGCATCAGGATGTACCTGGAAGAATAGGACGCGTTCCCAAGGTCCCGAAAAGCAAGGTCACTGACTGCGATCTCGATGAGGCTCAAATTGCTGCTGTCTCCAAACAGCGTCGTCTCTCGCCCGACCGTGATACCCTGATTTGTGTTAATGCCAACGACGAAGTCTTGATTCCCGCCACACAGGGTCCTCTGACAAAAAAGCCAAGCAAAGCGACTTGGGAAGCAGCTGTGGTGGCTACTACCATGGACCCGGCCTCTTCGAAGTCCTAGGTCCTAGAGTTTCCAGGACGATTGCCGGTATTGAGCTGTCACATTTATGTCATTGCATCTCTTTTGCATCTGGATGGATGGTTTTCATCGACGCACTTTGCCATTGGCAGAGCTGATTCTGTGGTCGTAGTAGTGCTGGCAGGACTAGCAGCAGCAGCAGCAGCAGCAGCGGTAGTGGTAGCAGTAGTAGTAGTAGTAGTAGTAGTAGTAGTAGTAGTAGTACTAGTAGTAGTAGTAGTTAGTAGTTAGTAGTTAGTAGTTAGTAGTAGTAGTAGTAGTAGTAGTAGTAGTAGTAGTAGTAGTAAATAGTGGTGGTAGTAGTAGTAGTAGTAGTAGTAGTAGTCCTCGTCGTAGTAGTAGTTGTTATTAGTTAGTTAGTAGTTAGTAGTTAGTAGTTAGTAGTCAGTAGGTAGTAGGTAAGTAAGTAGGTAAGTAAGTAAATAAGCAGGTCAGCAAGTCGGTAAGTCAGTCAGTAAGTAAGTAAGTCAGTAAGTAAGTAAGTAAGTAAGCAAGTAAGTAGTCGTGGTGGTGGTGTTGAAGCGTCTGAGCGTTCGCCTTGTCGCTGCAAACATGAAAAAGCCCCATCACAAGAAGTTGAAAGGCTTACCGGCGTTCGCAACTTACATACGAGTCTATGGCATGCTGTCAGATCCACAACGACGGCTTGGGCTCAGTCGGGGCTTGTGAAGCTTGCAACCACCCTTGAAGTTTGACCTCGTGGAGACACTGCTGGGAAAGACTTGATGTAGGTCCTGGGACTCCTGTGAGGTAACCGCACCCGTCAAAGCGGTGGAACCAATTGAATGCATGTAGCAGGCCCTTCCCCCCCAATGACTAGGTGCAGCCGACAGTCAGAAACAGTGCCACTGGCAGCAGCGCTCGCAATGCCCATACGAGGCAAGTCGCCACACTGCGCAGTGCTCAGGACTACAGCTTCCGGACGGGCAAGCACGTGTACGGCTGGGGAGGTGGCTGTGCAGACATATGCATGTGTGCATGCAAGTACGTGTCTAACTTGAATGATTGACTGAATGAATGAAGGAATGAAATAGGAATAATGAAGTAATTAACAAAGTAATGAACAACGAACGAGACATAATGAACAAATCATGAGTGCATTAACGCACGAACCCAGGAATGTAAGAAATACATCAAGACGGAACCAAAGGAAGAGTTAATGAATGAGTGCAATGCAGGAGTGCAGGAGGCGGGAATGAATGAACGAATGAATGAATGATGTTATCAGTAAAGAAGGCCCGACGTAATTCAGAGGAACGTAGCACAGCAGAACGCCATGCATCCGAGTGACCATGCTCTGCTCACTTTAGGGCTTTTTTCCCCGAGGCTAGGGGCCGAAGCCATGGAAGCAACAATGCCATTATACATTGCAGCGTCTTTTCTGGAATGACACAACTGGGAACTGGACGACAAAGGAACCGGCGAGTTTGGGCCGTTTGGGCCATTCTCAACACTGATGTCTAGCCTAGCTGGAGAATTTATTCATGCATTTTTGGATCTGGGTGTGGCTGCTGAGCCCAGTTCCCCGGCCCGTCCAACATGCGCCAGCAAGGCTTCCAGTTCGATGATATGCTAGCATCTTGCCGACCTTCTTGAAGTCCTTTCTTTCGGCATTTTCCCCACGCTCAGTTTAAGATTCTGAACCCCACATGCTGCCTCGTGCTGAAACCGAGATCTTCCAAGCCCATGGCCGTCCTTCGCAGGGTGCCAAGACTTTCGTGTGAGAATTGTCCGTGTTACTCGCTTTCCAACTCCTAACATTCAAGTGCAGTCGACAGATGAAAGCCTCCCCTTTGCTCGTCTGCGAAAGAGCACCTGCTTTGCCGATAGTTCGGATCCCTCAAGCCGCTGGGCGTCGTCGATGCACAGACGCAGAAAATCGCAAAGCCGTGAACTCTAAGTCTCTAATTGCGCAGCCGTGGGTCCTGAGCGAGCTCGTCAAGCACCCCGCATCAAGACATGTTCGGATGATCGGTGTCAGATTACGCTGCGTGGATTGAGAGGCCTATCGCTCTTAGACTGTTCAAAGGAGCGTCATACAGCATTCATGTTGCTTGCAGAAACCTTTTGTTTGTGTTTTGCAATGCGAGGCAGGTTGGCTACGTTGGTCAGGGCTAACTTGCCGAAATGTCTTCAGCGACGCGGCAGCAAATAAGCACAGCATGTTGCTTGTGAAACAATACCGACTTACAGCCGTCGCGAAGTCTAGTCCAAAACCAACACAGCGCGATGCTCGCCAACCCCGAAGAGTGCTGCAGTGCTGCCAGCTCTGTTTATCTGCCTTAGGCCGAGTACGGTCACGAGCCGTGTCATGTGCGACAGGAACAGCACTCCCGCAGCCATCGCAACCCGAAGACTCCCCATGGCACCCGTCCGGAATTCACGACTCTCACTCTCACTGCAGCCGCAGAAAATTCAGCAGGATGCCTGGTGTAGCCTCTCCACCTCTGCGCGCAAAGCACGATTCTCCGCACCTGGGCAAGCATCCCCACGCTGCTACACTACACTGCGCAGAGTTGCCGTAGCCAAATCACAGCGGCCGTTTTCACAAATGTCATAAGAATGTCATTCATATATATATATATATTATATATATATATATACATATCTAACACACACTTATATAATACACACTGGAACGGCTGACTGATCCGTGCACAGCAGCCATGAGTTCTGTTGCCAATTAGCCTAAATCAAAGTGGCTAGCCTGCACCCCTACGCTAACCCCAAATACACGCAGGACCCTGTGCAAGAAATGCCCAGAAGAACGTTCAGTCCGCAAGTGCCCGTTGGTCCCAGGGCTGCTCTTACCTTTACCAGCAGAGTCTGCACTTGCAGATGGTCGAGAAGTGGCGTTTCAGCTGTTGCTGGCAGCCCAAAACCAACTCTCAAAGCCTTTTGATTCCGCAATGTAGAAGCTCAATGCAGAGTGACACACAGATACACACGGCAAAGCTGCGCTGCTAAGCTGTGGACCCAATCGTCCGACTTCCTGCAGCGTCTCAAAATGCTTCGGGTGCCCTCCACACAAGACACGAGTTGGCTATCCATGTGCCATTGACATGGCGACGCTTCATGGCATTATCAATTCCCTGCGAGGACAAGCCATCTGCACGAGCTCCCAAACCTTGCCCTCTATATGTCTGACACATCCTATACTACCTGAACAATCCAAAATGCCACTACCTCAGTTTTGCTACGGGCCCATCCAGCAAGATTCTGTGCAAAGAGACTACAGGCACCCAGCAGAGCTGAGAGGGCACTGAGCGATTGTCCTTCCCCGGCCTAAAACGACGACATATCTGCAAAACCAAGGTTCAAACCGAAAACTCCATCAACTGCATGTGCTGTTTGCCTGTCCCCCCGCAAAATAGTGTCCTTGTCCGCCCTGCCTGAATTCTAAAAGCAACAACCTTCCTCCAGACAGGCATACTCACATGATCTGTTCCTGCTCATACAGTAGGTCGGCCCGAATACGTCTCGACACCAAGCTGCATGTGAATTACAAATGCCAAGCAGACATTCTGTATTTTATGCCCAAATCGTTCCGACTCGGCCTCCAGAGCAGAGGTCGCGGTCTCATGGCTTGCACCAGGCGCCGCTGGAGCCCCAGCGTCCGCCTGGATCGCCTGGTTATTGTGAGGGGTCTGCATGCGGAACTGCAGAGGAGCGCAATCCAAGCGTAGGGAGTCGCTGATGCTAAACCCTCTATGAGGCTTAGGTGTAGCCTCAAGCCATGTTAATCCCTTCCCCCGAACATAAAACGGCCCCCCCCTAACTCCCAATTCAAAAAAAACATAAGGGATGTCTTTATCTCTATTCTCCGGTTTTGAAGGGCGCGGGATGATTTCGGGGTGGGATCTTCCGGAAAGTGTTTCTGGTATTAGGGGGGTGTTTAATAAAAGGGGGGGAAGGGATTACGTTCTGTCCGCTGCACTAAGGACAGACTTACTTGGTGCCGACACACACACACACACGAATGAATTCGTGATTAGTCGGGACGATACTTCGGAGACTGATGTAAACAGTTAAACCCTAAACCCTAAACCCTAAAACACCAAGAGCTGGGAGGCCTCTCGGCCTTCTCCCATGCTGGTCGGCATGGCGGAACTGGCGACTGCAGCAGAAATGATCTCCTCCGATGGCCGGGCTGGAAGACACTGACCGGACATCACCTATGTACTGTGAATTCGCGCCAAACTACTTGCGAGTTGACATAACTTGCAAAACATGCCCTTTTGCAGCCCTGAAAGCCCCTGAACTCCGAATGTATCGCCCCTGCAGGTGTTTTCAGCATGTCAGCATTACCGGAAGTGCCTCCCGTTACAGGGGTGCCAATGGGGGGGCACGCAACATGTAGTGGGCTGAGGCGCGGCTGTACATCCAGCTTACTGCCTAGACATGTGACATGGTTATGGAATCGAGGGAACGCAAGAACCCATCCTCAAACCCTCTGAAACTCCAGACCTAAACCTTGAACACTCCTCCGTCTGCAAGACCATGATATCATCAGGCAATTCCTGCGTCATGAAGACCTGGTGCAGGAAACCCTTGAACGACTGGGAAGAGAAGAGACGAGCCAAATATTAACATGACATGAACAGTCTGAGTCAGTCTGCGTCGCAATCTCATGAGCGGACCCAGGGGGTGCTGTGGTGCCTCTAGGTCTATCAGGGATCGATGCAAGTGCAGAATCATGTCGCACGAAGACCGCGTGCGTTAATGCAAAGCGCTTCATTTCCGTGTCTCTAGTATGTTTTAGTGCTGGAAGCAGCCACCCTGCACTGCAAGACTTAATTTTCAGCAAGAGGCTGGTAACTTCCACACAGCAGCTGGACATGCAAGCGACAAACGGCAAAGAGATGCTACGAGTCGAGGACCGCGCACTTGCAGAGTCCGCAACCGTTGTGCTGTCCTGGCTGTGTCTGCAGTCTGCAAACAAAGCTACAGTTCATCCCGCTCGAATACTCCATGTCCATGGATGCCCACAAGATGAGCTGCCAAAGCATGTCAGGCCCCAGCATTGTGAACGCAAAGTCAGCACAGGAAATTTCAAAGTGGCAAACCGCATCAATGACAAACCTGACTTCCTCCTCTTCAGTGACAGACCAGTATTCCTCCCTGTATTAATGGCTGGAGTACCCTCACACCTTTGCTGGGTGCTGGCAAAAGGGCAGAAGTGGGGTCCCGACAACCTGAGGCTTTGACAGCTCGTGTGCTGTCTTTCTACGGACAACACTGCCTTGATCAAATCTGTCGAAGGCGCTTTGATGGTCTGCTCTCCCCACAGCACGGCAGCTGGAGAAGGCTCCTTCAGAGCCGATGGATTTCAAGCTGACACATCTCCAGGCTGCTAGCTCGGCTGCAAACCCAGGATACTGCCACAACTACATGCCAAGACTTCTGCGAGGGCATCCACTGCAGGCGCACTGATCGCCTGTGAGGACGTGGTGCCAACTCGGAAAACATTCCTGAGGTCCAGTCTGTCCCTGCAGCCGCCTCCACGGAAGTAGCCTGTCCAGCCACCACTCCGGAGGCCTCCATGTGGCTTTGAGGCTTGCGGTTTGGAGCTGGCCCCTCTCGGGCGCGGGGCTCGTCATGGTAAGAGATGGTAAGAGCTGTCCCCGCAGCTGCCAACTGAAGCCGGCGAGCAGGGAAAGGTTGAAAGACTTGAACACCGCCAGGAAAAGCTCTCAACAGCTCTAAAGCACACCCAAGTGGGACCGCAGGTGAGATGAACAAATGACATGTTGCTTTCAAATGCCCCAACACTCGAAATCCAAAGACATTCACCTGGAGGAATCCTGCTCGGTGCGAACCGCAAGATCACACTCCTTTGTTTTCATGCACCACACAAGGGGCCCAAGTAGCCAGAGTGGTGTCCCCGCCAAACTGTAGCAGACGCAGTACACGGGCAAGTCGGGGCCATCGCCCGCGAACCCGCTTCGGTGTCGGAGCTGGCCGTGGTTCAACTGGGTGTTCCGGACTGTACGATGGAACGGGCTTGATGTGTTCGGCTTCACGCCACATCAAGCCACGGCAAAATTTCGAATTTGAGCTGAAAACTTGTAGGCACGCATCAGCTTGGCTGAAGCGTCAGTACACTGTCCACAATGTCAGCAGTTCCGTCTGGTGTTGCTTAGCTCTGTGTCTGCGCTGGTGGGTGCTCCTTCGGAACTCGGAAAATTTTCGCCAGGGCATTCGCAAGTGGTCGAAGCTTTCGAGTCTGCCGCTCGTCCATTTGCACGAGCTCATCGTAGGACTTGATTCCTGGAAGGTGGGCCAGAAGCGCTAGCACATGCGGTGCCCTCAACGAAGATTCGTGGCTGATGCAGTGGGTATATGATGCTGCCGGGTGTCCCACAGACTGGGCCTTTTCTCCAAGCATGAAGTCTTGCTTTGTGCCTGGTACAGGCTCAGCGATAATGGCTGCTGCAATGATAAGAATGCCTCGTGTACTCAGCAACCTGCTAACTCACTCGGCTTACGGTGTTGTCATGCTGATTCCCGTAGACATGCCGGGGTCGTTGCTTTGGAAACGGGAAATAAGAGCACATGAAAGCTAAATAAAGCTGCTGGGAAGTAAATACAAAGCTAAAACAGCTGCAGAAAAGCAACGTGAAAGGATCATAATTCTATAGTTATTACTCATTTTTCCCATTGGGGCACAACTGCAGAAACCTCAGGCTCGGACCTGTGCGAGACAAAGGGAGAGAGACAGAGAGTGAGAGTGACGGGCACGCGGCTTTTTGTTTAGCTTCCCCCCCCACACTGGCTCCATCACAGTGCAGGGTCACTACCCGTTCACCTACCTTTTCGGCACGGCTTTGCAGCCCGTGTAGCGGGCATATATACATTCCACGAGGGAGGCGTCTGTGAGGGGGGAGGAGGTAATTACCTCGTCCTCGTGCAAGCTGATATGCTTGGCGGGCTTGCAAGCGGCCATGGTCAAAATTATTGTTTCCAGAGCAATCCCTGGACAATGCAGATCTTGTTTTCTGGGCTACCCCTGTCATCTCGCAGACCTACACCTGTTCCAGTCAATGTAATATTGCTGCACTTAGCGTAGTTGCCAGTGCGAGCTGCCACCAGTAGCTGCAGGAACCCAAGAGGGCATCTCACAACGCTGCGACACCAATCTAGTCTCTTCTGCACCATATTCCTTTTTGATAGTCCTACATGAGCAGCTGCGACGTCCCCTCATCTCTGGTAACAAGGGGCATGGCAGACTACACGCAGGCACACATCTGAGCTGTCGGGAGATGACTTCATCAACTTCCAGGCGGACGGGCATCACACTTGACTTTTAAGCCTCAGGTGCTTGTCTGGAACAGCCAGACTCACGAGAGAAGGGCCTGTTTTTAACTGCGGCTCTCGTTTTTTTTTCAGGCCCAACTTAGGGCAAAAATAAGTCTTCGCTCTACAACATGCCCGAAGCTGCGCCAACACAGGCACCCTCAACATGACAGTGCTGCCTTCGATGATGCGGAGCTTCTTGGCCATGGCTAAGCCAATGGTCACCATGACATTCACGGCTTGCTCTCGTGGAGGAGGCAAACTCACTCGGCTCTTGGCCTCGAGCACAGGCTGGGAGAGCAGAGGATGGCCCAAGCCCTCCTAGACTCCTAGTCCTATAGTCCTAGTCACCTTTAAAGTAGCTTGGTCATGGCCTCCAATGCCAGTTTCTGAAGTGCGTGAGCATTCGGTCGCTGCTGCCGGTCAAAAGCTGCAAATGGATCGTCCGCGTTCTCCTCGGAGCACTTGGAGGATACAAGCGGCTACGAGCTTGGGTTCATGAGCCATGCAAATTCTATCCGCCTAGGCCTTTGAGAATGGATGAGTACTGTCTTGGTAAGCTGTGGATCATGTGGCTGCGCAACCATGCTTGTCCCAAATCCTGAACCTTCAAACGAGCCCCGGCCCTCGATAAATGGTTCCGGCCTTCAGAACGACACCCAGCACAGCGGCATCCTCCAAGCCGCTGTTGATGCCTGGCATGGGATCGACAGAAAATAGATGGCTTGGTCTTGGTACGGTTCCGCCTTGAACCGGGGAATGTGGCCGCCATGATTGTCATATTGAGAACAATGCTGTTTTTTCTTGTCTGTTCATGCGTTCCGACAGCGGTGATGTTGATGTTGAGGATGGGAATCGTCCTGATGCTGCTGATGATGGTCATGATCGTGAATGATGATTATGCTCGTCGGTTTTACTACGGTATCACGAATGTTGCAAGAAGCAGTAGTAGCCGTCGCAGTGGCAGTATCATGCAGCAAAAGCAGCAGCCGCAGCCGCAGCCGCAGCCGCAGCCGCAGCCGCAGCCGCAGCCGCAGCCGCAGCCGCAGCCGCAGTGCCAGTAGCAGCCGCAGTGCCAGTAGCAGCCGCAGCCGCAGCCGCAGCCGCAGCCGCAGCCGCAGCCGCCGCCGCAGCCGCAGTGCCAGTAGCAGGAGCAGGCGCTGTGGTCGTTGTGGTTGTTGTTGCTGTTGTTGTGGTCGTCGTCGTCGTCGAGGGAAAGGTAGTGGTAATGGAGTAGTAACGTGGACGGATCTTTTGATATGTTTGCGATCCTTCCTCGGGAAGCTGATACATCTCGAGAGCCACCCAAGACCACAGTCTTCCACGCCCCGAATTCCATGAATGCCAAGGCCATGGGCCTTCCCCCGTCGCTGGCTGCACAGCATGTGCGGCATCCCCAATGAGGCAGATCCAGCCTGCGTCCGGAAGCTCCCAGGAACTTTGGGTCTTCGGGAGGTCTCAGCTGACTGCTCTCTTAGACGGGTATCGACCCGAACAGGGATCCCGTCGAAGTTATGTTCGCTCACATTGTTGCGATTGTACTATATAGTAAGCTGGTGTGCTCTGATACGGGCAATCCGAAACTCGTGCGACCCATGTGACAACACCCTGAAATCCAACTGTTGCCTGCTGGATTCAGGGAGGAGCACTTGACAACGACGCCGCCGAAGGCTGGGCAATCATAGAACTTGCGATAAGCCTTATCGTGCACTCCGAACTGTTGAAAGCGGCGTAGAGGCTTTGTGCACAATCTGTCTGTGCGGGTAATCGCTCGGGACAGGCGACCTGAAGCTTAGGCTGCAGCCTCCTCATCCAGCAAGTTGTCGGCCGTGAACTTGGCATGGGTCTGAACATACTCCTTCAGTTTCTGCAAGTTGCCATCCGTCGCTTCCATGCTCGTGAGAAACTCCTCATCAGATTCTGGCAAAACCCGGAGGGATATGCTCCACTCACCGTTAGGCTGCAGGCAAACATAGCCTTTGTCACCCAGGACAAAGTGAGTGTCTGTGTTGACCTCAGTTTGTCCAGGAACGCCCTTGGAGTTCATGAAGCGCAGTTGGAAGCCCCAAGGATCTGCATCGGCGCTGAAGTCTGCCACGTGCTCCTGGCACAAGCGCCGAACCTTCGAGCGGTTTCCATCCGCTGCGACCAGGCGCTGGGAAACTGCCGTCTTCTGCGAGCCATCTGGAAGCTCAAAGGTGCAGGTCCGAGCCTGAAAATCAATGCTCACGAGCTTGTGCTCCCAAAAGAAAGAGATCTTCTCATTGGCCTCTGCAGCCTCTAAAAGCAAATGGGAGGCTTGGTCTCGCATGATGCAGGTCCCATAGGTAGGGACCTTGGCCACCGTCCTGTTGCCGGGCACAATGTGCAGCTCCTTCACTGAGAGTCCGGTCTCCTTCGCTCTCGCCGCGATCGCCGGATCGAGGGACTCCAAGGCAGACAGTCCCCGGGCATTCAGCACCACCTGGAGCAAACTACAACTGCTATGGTTCGAAACCAAACCCCCCTCTTCGAACAACGGCTTCTAGCTTTGACTCAACCAGTGGACCGGGTACGAGCCGAAGACGTTCTCAGGGCGTGCTCGGCCCTCAAAGACAGCAACCGTGGAGCCAGCCTGCAAAGCTGGTCGGTCAGGTCTTACAGATAAACGTGTGCAGAGGTACGTATATATCTACGTGTGTACGTAAGTACACAAATAAAAATAAATACATATATATATATAT
>CAJNDV010033824.1:10540-30687 GCA_905221635.1 Symbiodinium sp. CCMP2456
AAACCCTAAATATCCTAAACCCTAAAAAACCGTAAACTTAAACCCGAAAGGGGGAAGCCCTAGAGTTCAAAGTGTTGTAGTTTTGGGTTGATCCTGTGGAAAGTAAGGCTCCTTGCATAAGGCCTGGAACCTGTTCACTTTCGATCTTACTGTTTAAAGCCCAGCTCACTGAGGCTTCGGAGTTGAGGGTTCCGGATCTGGGGTCGCCCCAGAAGTAACCCTGCTCTCCTCGGAGGTCCCGTGCCAGACGCGGGGACACCCGGCATGACACCAGAAGCCCAAGAAAGTCCCGATCAGCCCGAGGCCCTACACTCTGCCCTAAACCCTAAACCGCGTAACCCCAAAAAAACCTAAACCCTAAACCCGGACGGCCCGAATACTTCAATCTCGGCCAAGCCAGATCGTTGCTGCGGCGGCTGCGCCGGGTCCTGAGCGCTGCGGCACCTGATGACGGCCGTTTGCGGGTTGAGAGTTGGAATTATGGGATATAGGGATAAATATACAGACATTATACAAGTATTTTTTAGATACGCAGGCATACAGGTACGTCGGTATGTATGGTCAACCATGTGAATATCCGTATCTCTATAAAAATACACACATACACGCACATGCAGATAGACATGCCTATAGCTACAGCAATAGATTGTAGATGCAGGCATAGATCGCCGCGCTCTGCAGCCCACAACTACTTCAAAGGTACTAAGTGCCCCGGCCCCGGCGTTAGTTCCCACATTTCTTGGCAAAAAGGCATGAAACCTCAATCCCGACACAACCCAAAGCCTTCAAGGCCCTAAACCCTAAACCCTAAACCCTAAACCCTAAGCCCTAAACACCCAAAGCCCGAAAACCCAGAGCCCTAGACCCCCACAGCCCCAGAGGGTTTAGGGCTTAGGGTTGACCTTAAGAACCCCAAACCTACTTTTTTGGTAGGGTCCCTTTAAATCCCATATTAGGGCTTATAGTAAGAGCCTACAAAAAAGTGGGTTTGGGGTTCTTAAGGTAGAGCCCGAAAAGCCAAAAAGCCCTAAAGTTCTGAGCCCCATAGCTCTAGCTATAGACCCTGTCAATAAGGTCCCTTTTAAGAGAGGGTTTAGGGTTTAGGGTTAAGAAGGGTCCCCATTAAGGGGTCTCCCCCTCGAGGAGAGTCTCGGGCACAACTCTGCGTAGAGCTCTTCTCTCAGGCCAGGGATTTAGGGTTTAGGGTTTCTTTTGGGTTTGGGGTCAGTTAAAATTAGGGCTTTCAGGGTTTAGGGTTTCTTTGGGGTTTAGGGTCATCTAGGGCTTTCAGGGTTTAGGGTTTTCTTTAGGGTTTGTGGTCATTTAGGGCTTTCAGGGTTTAGGGCTTATAAGGGTTTAGGGCTTATAGGGTTTAGGGTCATTTAGGGCTTTCAGGGTTTAGGGTTTAAGGCACGCAGTGCGGCTTCCCAGCTGATCAGCAGAGTCTGGGTTCAAAAAACGAGTTCACAACTCTTATGGTATGGGCTTATAGTGCTTCGGGAGCTCAGCAGTTTAGGCTTCAGGGGTGTAGGGCTTCTGGTTTAGGGTTTACGTAGGGGCGGAGGCAGGTTTCGTGAATCGGGGCTACCTTTCAGCCTCGCCTACTACCCTAAAACCACCTTAAAACCCCCCCCAAACCTTCTTGAGTTCTTGTGTCCTTGTAATGAGGATCTTAGCAGTTGCGGTCTCAACAAGGGCCCTTTGTTCTCTCGAACTTTTGTTATTTCAAGGAGAATGACCGGGTAAGCGGTAGAGTAAGGACATGCAATGCCATTCGCAGTGCTAAGCGTAGCAAGGATCTGACCAAAGCTTGAATTACATGCGAATAAGGCAATGTGTATGATGGTGGTGGTACTTATCAGTATTTGCATTCAGCTGTACATGCAGTACATAACTCTTTTTCATATCAATTGCTACCACTTATGTGTCGCTTCCTGTTATCTGCACGACTTCGTGCTTGCTGTGGCTATTCGTTGTTTCTTTTTTGTGCTCGCAACTAGTATTCTATGCTTTGATTGAAAAGTCGGCCCGGGAAGCTGCGAGTATACATCTCTTGTCCATGAAAGCTTTTGCTGATAGTCACCCTTACTTAGGAACCCTTATCAGGAACCCTTATAGCACCCCGTACTTCTAGTAACATTGGCATTGTAGGCATTCGTGAGGTCCATGGCATAGTTGTTGCTGTAGTGTGAGTGCTTCGATCTCACGGTCGTTCTAAACCTTAAACCGAGATAGCTCTGAGGGGACATCATGCCATAGGACCCCTGAGCTTTTCTTTGCTCTCCACGGCCATGAGTTCGTATGCTCATGCATACATACGAAGATACCTGAATTCAGATTGATGGCAGTGCGGCTACTGCGCTTATATTTGCGGCCTTGCTAATGGCCCTTTACTGACCAAGTCTGCGAATCTTCGCAAGTATTCATTGTAGGTACTGTAGGGTGATTGCTCAATTCAGGTTCTCTTCGAGGTACGTGTGCTACTTCGTGTGTTATCCGCCACATGATCATCCCGCCCCAACCACAACCGCCTACAACATAGTCGCACAAATGTCTGAATAATTAGGCCAAAAGCAACCACACCATAATGGTAGTAGTACGGATATGCTACGAGTATGTATGAGTTTGAGTACGAATAGCAATGATAATAAACATTGACTACTAGACTTAGTCATGGTAACAGGTGTCACAATGCCCGTAATCAGCATCATAGCCACCGCAGTAACAATAGCAACAGTAATCGCAATGAGCACATCGTGAATTTGGGAGGTTCCGAAAACTAGGGTACCTTATTTGGGGGTCCTTATAATCAGGATCCTACTCTATATTAGGGTCCCCTATTTTCGGAAACCCCCATTTCAGCACACGCCCATATCCCCCCCCGAATGCCCAGAGAGTACTGGGAAGGTCTGGGGCGACCTGCGCGCTTGCAGGCCGCGGACGTCCGTTTCTTTCGTTCTGTGTCTATGTATGTGTATACTGTATATCTGCATGCAACACATAAGTATGTTTTATTTTTGTAGATGTATGCTTAGGATTGTTGGTGACTGTTGGTCTGGTATAAGTTGTGGCGGTGTTGGGTGCTAGAGGCCTTGGAGTACTCATATTGTATAGTTGCTGCGTTTTTGTTTTCCTGGGCTTGGAGAGTCAGCTCAAGGGCTTCATGGTTTTGGGCCTGTCGGGCAGTCGGGTTCGAGCTTTTAGGGTTCAAGGCTTCGCGGTTTCATTCGGGGGCTTTAGGGTTTAGGGTTTAGGGTGGGGTGTTAGAGCTGTAAGCTTGGCGAATGTGAAGACATCTCGGTTGATGACATGGCAGAGCATGAGGTTTTCGGGCCCAGGCTGTGGTGCTGAGGTCACGACCACTCCGTCATGATAAGGGTAATGATGACGATGTTGAAGGTGGTCGTGATGGTGATGAGGTGACGTTGGCGATGTTGGTAAATGTTGGTATGGCAGGCGGCAGCTACGATGTTGAAAACGCAGGTTGCGGTGATGATGATGATTGTCTGGGAAATGTGGTTATGCCTCTGAGAATTTCATTCCCACTCGGGATCATGCGTCACCTGTTCTGCTGTACACCCCGAACTCTTGAGCTCCGAAGCCGCATGAAGCCTACTACCACCCTAACGCCCTCAACCCTAAACCCTAAACCCTGAAGCTCATGTGGCCGACTTCGGGCATCTAGAGGTTCGATGCTTTTTTCCCACCTGCCCAGCTGAAAAAGTCGCACCGCACAGCAGGGATCTCGAGAGAACTGAAGAGAGGGCAGTCCAAAGGCAGCATGTTTTAGGCTCGGGGGTTAAGGCTAGACGGCCGCAACCTAGGTAGGAGCGAAAAAACCTCTAAACCCTAAACCCTTAGTACTTTGTGAGCTAAATCTGTTGCTGGGATGTGTCTACTTGTTGAGGGTAGTTGCGGTAACTACTCACTGTTGTATAATAACTCGTTTATGGTTGTAGCAAGCTGCCGGAGTTTCAAAGAGGGATCGTGATGACCCTTCAAGACCACGCATGTCCTGCGGTTGCCACCCGACCAATAAGACAAGAGACTCCTATTTTCCCCACTGTAGTTGCCGTAAATCCCTAGATGCCCTCGTCCTCTTTCCCTGTAGGATAAGTCCCCTACATCTCTCTATGAAACCCTGCAACAACATTACGCATTTATGTCCGATACGCCTCTTGAGTAATGATGGAAGCTCTCCATGAGATTCTGCTGATTCTAATTCTACCTATCCAAAACCCCAAAGCACTTAACCCCAATCCCCTGACCTAAACAAACCCACCAACCGGAAAAACTTAAATCAGACTCTTTATTTGCCCCAGATTGAACTACCCAAAACCCGCTATTTTGTAGGGTCGCTGATCAATTCGAGATTAGGGTTTGTGATCACCTTCCCCGGCCGACTTCACAAGCCCGGATGCAAGAAAGGGTTTGTAATCAGCACCTACAAGAAGTAGGTTTGGGTAGTTTCATTAAGGTAAGCCCGATGTTACACGGAATCCTAAGACTTCAAACCGAAGCCTCAAACCCGAAGCCTTGAATCCTAAACCTCGAACTCTTAACCCGAAACGCTAAACCCTAAATCCTAAACCCTAAACCCTAAATCCGAAATCCGAAGCCGTCTACCCTAAACCCTAAAACCTGAACCGTAAACCCTAAACCCTAAGCCTTGAGGTGCCTTCCTGCAGGGAGGTTCCAGGCGCTTCCTCGAGCCAATCTTAGTTCCAGCCATGTCAGAGACCCTAAAATTCGATACACATAGAATAAGACGGTTTAGGGTTTAGAGCTTGGGGCTCAGGGTTTGGGGGTTTAGGGGTTTAGGGTTTAGAAACACATAGAATAAGAGGGTTTAGGGCTTAGGGCTCAGGGTTTGGGGGTTTAGGGGTTTAGGGTTTAGAATAAGGGCCTTAGAATTCAAAGATTGGAATAGTTCTGCCTTTTGTTTAACGGAGGTTGGTTTTATGCTTGAGCTATGTATGGATTCTAAGGAAAAACCTTTCCGACTCCGATATATCCTTTGCATAAGTACGACAGCATGTTGGGGTATGTTACAGTTCAGTGGGATTGTCTTACGATTTCTCGAGACCGTTTTAGTAGCTTTTTGTTTGACTCGGGTTTGTGTGCACACTTTCTTTAGGCTTTGCACAGTGACTGTATTCGGATTCAGGGTTAAGGGCTGGGAGTCGGGAGTTCATTCGGTCGTTCTTAGGGTTTCATGATGTTGCGCTGGTGCTACAGTGTCTGCACAAGATTTTATGAGGGTTCTGCAAGGCGTTTGGGGGTACACGAGCCTAACAGAGGGCTGCGTGGGTTTATGGCCTTGCATCTGGTATCTTAACATATGGTTCTATACAGCGGTAACCCAAACATCCAGCGTGGACTGATTACAGGTGAGGTTGTGTCGGGCCGCCATCGCAGTAGCACCAAGATGTCGACAGTCACCTACATCAACTTGTTTCCCTGAGCCTCGACACGAAGACTGCATTGTTCTCTTTTCTCCCATCTCTTCAGGACCCAACCTTGAAAGGTGGGGGAAGTGGAAATCGTAGGGGAAGGAAAACAGTCATGCAGGTCAGGCAGATCAACTTGCCAGACGCAACTTCGTCTGCGGCTCATTCGCTCAGCCATGTGGGTTCTCATGTTGTCATGCCTTTCTAGGACCTTTGGGGTACGCTTTGCTTGTCCTTACAGTAAGTTTAGGGTACCTGGGTACCTCTTCAGGATATACATACATGTTTGAGGGGCCCGACTTCCGAATTGGGGGTTGGTGAATTGGGAAAGGTGCAGGGATTCGGGGTACCCGGCAGTCGCAATAGACCTGGATGCGAAAAGGGCATTTCCGAATGTAGAGTTACCTACCAGCAGCTGATCCCTGCTTCATTTTGCTGCTGAGAGAGCTGAAATCCTCACATGCACCTTTGACTTGTCGTGCTCAGTGCTGACCCCTCCACGGATGTGTGGCTTTTGCATGTGCTTACAGATGTCACATGAGTTGCTTCCCTACTCGAAAGGGCATGTAGTACCGGCCAGGACGAAATCAAGAAGAAAGCTACGTGAAAGGACTGGATATGGAATAGCACTGCTTGGAAGCCAATTCGAGGCAAACGAGGGCCTGCGACTTTGGTCACTGGTGTTACCGGGAAGCATATAATTATTACATTCACTACGCTGAAGAGAAAAGACTTCAACAGCCCAGGCTGTCCAGCGCTACAGTGAATAAGACATAAGCAGGTGCATCTCAGCAAGTTTCGTTCGGAGACTGCCGTAGTCGGTTGGATTAAGTCTGCGTACGTGGCAAAGGTTTCTTAGCAAATAATGTCTGTACAATGTCTTATAGACATAGTTCTATGGTGCAGCACGTATCAACGCCTTACTCCAAGTAGGCAGGACTCTATATTCGAACCCCCCCAAACCTACATTTAAATCCCTGCATGGTGACCTTAAGCTCCAAACAGCCCTAAACCTTAAACCCCAAACCCCTATCAGCCCGGAGCCCTGAACCCTAAACCCTGAAAGCCCAAAGCCCTGCTTGCTTAAAGGAGTCCTGTAGAACCCATAAAGAATCGGTATAGAACCCTTATTCCCTAAAGGGTTGCTTCGTCGTGGAGACAGAGGTCTCTGGAAGCAGCGCGACGGCCAGCGAGGCAGGGACAAGGTATGGAAGCCTAGGGTTTCAGAGTTCTAGGGTTTAGGGAACCCTAAACCCTAAACCCTAAACCCTAAACCCTAAACCCTAAACCCTAAACCTTTAGGGAAGCCTCGGGTTGAAGAGCTAGGGTTTAGGGTTTAGGGGTTAGGGAAGCTTAGGGTCTAAGGTTTAGGGTTTAGGGAAGCAGATTGCCCTTCTTCAATTTTTCCGGTTCTATACAGGGCATTCTACGGTTGTTTTGGAGGTCTACAGGGCTTTCGGGTTTAGGGTTTAGGGTTTAGGGTTCAGGGTTCAGGGTTTAGGGTTTAGGATTGTTTAGGGTTTAGGGTTCAGGGTTTAGGATTGTTTATTTAAGTTCCCGTACAGGAAAATATATAGCCAGCCAACCATCGCACCCTCATGCAGATTCCCTGAGTGTTGTATTCACCCTTGAAGAAGCACAACGGAAGTTGCTGTTGGGCCTAGTTTCAAGGTTTGGGAGTGTGGTTCAGGCTTTGGGGCTGAACGTCGGCTTGAATGTGTGTTGCTGTCTGCTGTGTTCCAGTTAGATGCATCTGAGCCCCTACTCTCTTTTGGCTCTAGAGACCCATGCAAAACTACAGCAATAAGCGTTTAACTGAATAGGTCATAAGTGTGGTCGCAACCGGCGTGTCCCCGCACAGGGCTCTTATAACCTGAAGTACAAGCGACATGCCAACTATAAGTCTTGTTTCGATTTTTTCTGAACTCGAATGCCTTCACCCCGAAGATGCAAATCCTAGATCCACAATCCTTGTAAAACCCGCGAGACCGCTTACATAATTAGCCTTATTCACATAGAACAGGTCTCTTAATTTTCATATTAGTTTTAAGCTATACTTCTCATCCCATTAGACACCGTCATTATAAGAACATCAAGATCAAGTCCTGCACCTCGGAACAGAAACTTTCCGTCTAAACTGCAGCCCGAAAACGCCAGGAAATGATGGCTTCGGAAACCTTTTGGATTTAGGGCTCAGGGTGTGCATGGGTTTCGTTGAGAGTTAAGTGGGGCCTTTAGAGCTTCAGCTTAGAAACCCTGAACCCTAAATTAAAATCCTAAAACCCTAAAGCCTTAAGCCCTAGAGCATTCGAGCAGTTTGAACAGACCCCCAGGCAGGATGGACCCTTATTGCAAAGATCCCGATGGAGCAGCTTCAGAAACTCCTGCGCTCTAAACGCCCTGAGCCTTCCCAACTCAATGGCCGTAAACTCCACGGTTTAGGGTTTAGGGTTTAGGGGCCCTTCTGTGCCCTAAGTACAACCCCGGAGTCCGCACCTGTCCTCAGCTCTCAAAAACCGATCCAATTTTGAGCCTGCGGCGCAAGATGCTCAACATCTGATTTGGCAGACACGCTGACACCCCCTTAAAGGATCTTAAATGTGCCTCTGGCCCTAAACCCTGAAGTTCGATGCCCTGGCCTCCTTGATTACACTTCCTTCATATTACGATTGGAATTTCCAAACTCGGGACCTCTGGATGCAAGGACGTCGGGCCCTGCAAGCGCCCTCTTCGAACCCTTTGAACCCAACCCAAACTGTGAGGATTTAGGGTTTACAGGGTATAGGGTTTCTGCCAAGAAGGCCTATTCTAGATCACCCCCCCAAAGTCTCTTGGATGGCAGGGCCCAGCCAGTCACCGGAGAGCCGCAAGGGCCAAGATCGGGACGTGGTCAGCATCTCACGTCTTGTCAATGGGTTTAGGGTTTAGGTCACAGTGTCTGCTATGGGATGCGATGCTATCAAGTTCGTCCGTGTCTGTCTTTCTGTTTTTATGTAGATGTAAAGAAACGAACCCTGTACATACATACATAGGTCATGTACGTATATATATATATATATATACGCATAAGCATCGACAAACACACACGTATACATATATACTTATACTTGTACTCGTACAAACATACAAGCATATAAGCATAGACATGTACAGGTGTATATACATATACATGAACGTATACATACATACAAACTTACATCCTTACATACATACATACATACATACATGCATACATACGTACATACATTGATGCACGCATACATGCATTCATGCATGCATGCATGCATGCATGCATGCATACATACATCTACATATCTACATACATACATACGTACATACATACATACATACATACATACATACATACATACATACATACATCTACATACATACATCTACATAACGTAAAAGATCTTAACAACTCATAACGAAACATAACACACCAAACATAACACAATGTAAGATAACATTGCACAGCATAACATAACATGTCAGAACAGAACAAAGCAGAACTTGTCATAACATAACATGGCATAACATAACATATCATACATATACACATACGTACACACGAACATAGATACAAGTATCTTAAACACCTTCGTGCGTGTATCTATGTATATCTATAATATGGGTAGTTCTCTAAATTAGGGTCCCTTTTGGGGGTCCTTCTTAAAAGGGTGCCGTACTATATTGGGGACCCAAAAAGGGATTCTAATTTAGAGAACACGTACTAAACCCTAAACCCCTAATCCCTAAACCCCCTAAACCCTAAACCCCTGATCCCTACACCCCTAAACCCTAAACCCCCTTTGGAAGCCAAGCGACTCGGAAGGTCAGGGTCTCATTGGGGGGAATGATGCCCTCCACACCCTCCTCGCCTCCACATGGGGCTGAGTCGTTTTGGCGGGCTTGGGCTTAGGGTAATGTAGGGGGCATTTATTAGAACAGGGTTTTGGTGATGAGAATTGGTTCTTGGGGCATGTTAGACTATAATTAGAATAAGGAAACCCCAGAATACTATTGGTATTTGTTTAGGCCACAAATCAAGGGGTTGAATGTCTTCAACCCGATCGCACGACATCGCTAGTCTGGTTTAGGGTTGAGGGTAAAGAATGAAGTCTAACGCCTAGCTTACCCGCAGGGGTCATGCCTCCCGCTGAAATGGTAATAGTACTTAATTTCGATCAATGGCCCATGAAAGAACCAGCGAACCAAGTTGAACATTCACAAGGAAAAAGAAAAGGATTCTGCCGAATCCGTGGGAACTCGAACTCCCTTCAATTCAACCGGAACAAAGAAGGATCGCACGCCCTCTTCGTAGAATATAGGGGCCTCAATCATTAGAGTAGGGTTCTGAATCTTATACTGTAGCTGTACTAAGGCACCCCCCCCTCCCCCCCAAAAAAAATAATAATGTATGCAATCCCTAAACCCTAAACCCTAAACCCTAAAGCCAGGCTCCTATATTGGATCCTTAACCTGCAAGTCCTGGGATCTAGGGCTTAAGATGGCTTAGGGGTTGGCTGGGGACCATAATAAAAGAAAACTACAGGTGGGGAGTTTAGGGTATATAGGATTCTATAAGGCTTCTATTTTGTATATAGACCTTCTATAAGGCTCCTATAACGGTAACTACCCACCTGAAAATGTCCTAGGCATAAACCCTCAACCCTGGGACCCTAAACCCAGAACCAAGCCGGTAAGCCACAAATCCTCCCACCGAGTGGCCGTAGGCATATTCCGGCGGACAAACCAGCTCTGCCTTTTCCTGTGGTTCGAGAAGCCCGGAAAGATCTGGAGTGTAGATCTTAGGGTGTAGACTTCGAGGTTTTGGGTGTAGGGCTTATAGGAAGGCTCACTTGGTTGTTCTTGAACTCGGCTCAACAGTTTAGTTAGGCAGCCTAAGCTATGAAAGCAATGCAAAGGATCCGGGCTGCTAAAGACATCGGCAGCGAGGAGCTCCAGAAGTGGTACTATAGGGGCCACAATAATTAGAATAGGGCTTTGGGGGGTATGTAATACTATAACTGTATTCGGGGATCCCCAAACTAGTATTGACAATGATTTAGGCCCCCTTATTCTCTGGAATTGTCGTCAGGTCTTTAGGGACTTTAGGGTTTGGGTATCCCGATACTCTACCTATAGTCTCCGTTCAAATCTTTTGGAGTTACGTTATAGGAACCTGAAGAAAGAGATTGGTTAAATTCAAGTGGCAAAAAGGAACTAGAATGGACACCATATATAGGTAAACCCTGAACCATCCTAAACCCTAAACCCCAAACCCCTAACCCCTAAACCCCTCAACCCCCACTGCTCAATCCTGAACCCTAAACCCAAAAGCCTCCCAGCCGGCGTCTGAAGGCCAAAAGGAGGCAGGCTTCAAGCAGTAGAGGTTGGGGTTCAGGGTTTAGGATGTAGGATTTAGGGTTTAGGGTTACGGGTTAGGGTTTAGGAATGTTTAGGATCTAGCTGGAGTCTAGAGTTTTAAGTTTTCGTCGCGGCCTGCAACGCCATCGTTGGGATCAGCGCCTCCCAACCGTCGATGACCTCATCTTGTCGTGCTACAAGGCTTCCTAGCCGCTAGTAACTAGCACCAGACGGAGCCTCTGTGCCGGGCCAGTGAACGCCTTAAACTTTTGAGCAATTGGGATCAGGTATGCGCAAACGCGGTTATGTTCTACATCTGACGACATGCCGTTACAGTCAGGCTCCTGTTGCCTTACGCGCCATCCCGCAACCGTAAAGCCGAAAGTCTGAACGCAACCGCAAAGACGAAAGTCTGAACGCAACCGCAAAGCCGAAAGTCTGAACCTGGCTAATCATTCATGAGTAGAATCACCATTCTGAAACCGCCAAGCCAGAACTCTTGTTAGGCTTCGGGGCTTGTTGGGGCTGGGTGTTGGGAAACTGCACTTGCAACCTGGACGACCGTAGGCATTCGAGCGGCATCACTCTCGCCGAGAACAAACTCAAACGGCACACCCCGCGTCCGCGAGTTATCGAAGCAGGTGCCATCTGCAAGCTTGCCCATATAGTGGATCCTCTGTGCTGGCGGGAGGGGCTCCTAAATTCTTATCGACATCTTGCACAAGGAACAACAACTCACCTACAAGTAGCAGCTCCGGAAGAGTGCCCAGAGACTCCAATACCCCTTAATTAAGGAATATACCTTACATTATAGTAGGATCCCCAATATGATTCAAGGTATATTCCTTAATTAAGGGATATTGGAGTCTGTGAGTGGGGTGCGATGTCCGTCGATTACTTTGAACCCCGAGACGAGGCTTTCGAGCTCTCAGGCTTCGCAGGCCGTTTAAGCCTCCTCAGCCAGCTTATAAGGCGCCCGAATCCACTGAACTCCTGAACCTCTGAATTTCTGAGGGGGCGAATCTTTGAAGCCCTGAGCCCGAAACAGAAATGACTCCACACCACTAAGCACCAGCAGGAAAGGTACCCTGAGTAGCGGGCCTTATAAGAACATACAGTAAACAAGGCGTAACCCCGGAGTAAGACCAACATCCGCAGCCACTCCTGACCAGATCGCCCTCATTCGGTGTCTCGTCGGGATACTTGGCGTCCCGAATCACAACTGAGCTTTTTTGAGGGGTTCACAAGATTGGAATCGGGTGCTGCAGGGGGTGGGGGGGGCTTCCGCTGCAGGTTATGTGCTCAGCTAATACCTCCAGAGCTTGGCTTCAGAGTCCAAGTCTCAAGCCCTGAGATCACCCAATCCCAAGTTGCTCGCCGACATCCGAAACCCCGTATCAACAACCAAATCAACAACCAGGATGTTCGCTTAGTCAAGGGACCAGGGAATGTAGGAAGCAGGGAATAAATAGACCAAACTACTAAAACGAATGACCTATGACTGATGACGCGCCAGTTTTCCTGACAATCTCCCAAAATGACCGATTTGTCAGGCAGCGCTGCGGATTCTAAAGTGTAAGCCTGCATGATTATAATTGTGTATTCCAGCGGGTTGCATGTTGTAGTTACCGTGTAGCCCTTTTCCATAGTTGAGGACATCTGTAATAGTAGGATGTTAGACTGTTGCACACGTTTGGGGGGATGCTACTGTGCAGATCTCAGTTCCCCAACCCTGGGCACATCTTAACCAAACCAACCCATGAGCTCCAGAAGCCTGCAATCACCCAAGCCCTTGCATCCCAGACCCCAACACCCACATTCATAGACCCCAAGACCCTGAACCCTTCACTCCCTGTGAGCCTTTCACTCCCCGACCTCAAACCAGAAATCCTGACCCTAAACCATAATCAGCCTAATTCCTGGACTCACAGCCCTAACTGAACCCTAAACCCTAAACCCTTAAACCCTAAACTACTTACTCGAATCGATACAAAGCATCCGAAGGAGATCACGGGAGTTCTTCATCAGGTTCGTTCTGTAGCCCTTACTGTGGTTTAGGGCTCTAGGGTTTTAGAGTTTTGGGGGCGTGGGGGTTGTAGGGTTTAGGGCTTTGGGGTCTTAGGGGGGTTTCCCGAATGAAGCCCTATAAACCCTTACTAAATGGCTTCATCCCTAAACCGCCTAAGCCCTACAGCCAACTCTCCTCTTTGCCAGGATTCATTTCTCCAACCGGGCTCTGCGTGCCACAGAACTGACAGATTGCAGATCTTGTGCATAGTTTCGGAATTAAAGCTCTAGGCCGTGGCTAGTCCAGGTGCCTTCATCATTTGAACCGACTTGGGGGGGAGGGGGGGGGGGGGAAACTATAGTATAATGTAGGGGCCTTAATGATTAGAATAGGGTTTTGGAGCCGATTATACTATAACTATAATAAGGAACCCTAAGGAATAACATAGGTAATTATTTAGGCTTCTATATTCCTTGCATTAAGGAACCCTGGCGCCTAGGATTCTGGGGCCGACTTGCCTTTTGCATCACATTTCACTGTGACATTGGAGGCCGTCCGTACTCATTGCTCAGACTCGTGGTGAATGCTCGCCGTTCATCGCTGCCAGAATGGCAGCAGCGCGGCAAGAACTACGAAGACTATGACCACGAACGCATGCACACAAATACAATGATGGCTCGCGGTAGCCACGCTGAAGCCCTTAATCGTGAGAGCAGCAACAGCAGCATTCAAAAACCAAAGTCAGTGATTACTGATAGCAACGCACAGCATCACCAATCTGATACATAGCAAAGCAAGCGAGACCAAAAGCGACAGTAAGTTGACCGCAACTGCAACAGTTCGCAATTTTCGGATCCAAGCTAGGCAACAGCAGTTGTTCTGATTCATAGCATCTGGTTGCTGCAATACAGCTATGCTGATTCGCACGCTTCCTGGTATGGCGATCATCATCAGAACTGTGTCCTCTTCACCATCACCTCCCACATCATCATGGCCATCAGCGCTGCAATCATCATCATCGTCATCATCAACATCATCATCATCATCATCACATTCTGCTACGTCGTCGCCATGACCCGGATCATCGCCGACACCATCAACGTCATCATTGTAGCTTGGCTGGTCTGGTCCCTTATCATCCCTGACTTTGCTCCGAAACCCTCAACCCAAAGCATTTAACCCTAAACCCCTAAACCCCAAACTCCTTAAACTCCAACACCCTCACACCCCCAAAACCGACAAACCTGAACCCTAAATTAAACCCTAAAGCACCCTGAAGCCAAAACCCAGAACTCCCAAACCCAAAACCCTGAACTCTAAACCCCTACACCCCTAAACCCTAAACCCTAAACCCCAACAACTCTGCGTCGCGGCCTGCCGCCCGGTCTGCCTCGCCGCAAAGGCAGTGCTGCCGCCAGGGCCGCGGCTGCCCTCGGAGTTCTAGGGCTGTACTGTTTAGGGTTTAGGGAGCCCTAGGGTTTAGGGTTTAGGGTTTAGGGAGCCCTAGGGTTTAGGGTTTAGGGTTTGGGGTGTGGTTTAGGGTTTAGGGTTTAGGGTCTAGTTTAGGGTTTAGGGTTTAGGGTTTGGGGTTTAGGGTTTAGGCTTTGGAGTTTTAGGGTTTAGGGTTAGGGCTCAGGGTATCGCGTAGCCCCTAATTCGGCCCTAAAAGCCCTCAGATCTTAAACCTCAGTACAAGGGCCGTATCCCTAAACCCTAAACCCTAAACCATAACAAGTAGAGTATCTCTTTTACAGTGCCAAGCACTGCCGACTTTCTTCCTGCGCAACGGGACGTACGATGTGCAGGGCGAGTAGGTGCAGTCCCCTTAAGGGTCCAAAGGACCCAAGAATCAGGTACCTTGGTTACAGATGGTAGTTATCTTGGTTAATATTTGGGAGAGTATATGATTATTAGGTAATTGGACCCTTAGGGAGTATTCAAGCGATCCGCGAAGAGGGAGCTGCTTCGCAACATTTGTTTGACCCCTGTAAAATAGGGCTTCGGGGTAGTATATGATCCCTGCAGGAACACTGCATTTATTCAGGCTTCTCTAGCAAACCCAATACCCGTATAACCCGAAACGGAACCCTCATGGTCGCCCTTTTGTGCTTTGCGGCCAGAGCGCAGGCCCGTCCCCCAAGACAGCTGGCGGCAGTCTCGGGGAAGCGATCTTGCCTGTGCCTCCGGGCTTAGAGATACCATGCAAGATCTCTAGATCACTAGACTCGCAGATCTTGCACAATAACAACCGTTGTAAAGCTTTTGATTAGCGTATATTAGCGTCATACTGTAGGTCAACGAAACGACAATTGGGGAGTCGAGTTGTGGATGGTGTTTGTGGTCGCGGTGGTGGTTGCGGTGTCGGTGGCGGTGGTGGCAGTGGCGGCGACGGTGGTGGTGGCGGGGGTGGTGGGGGTGGTGGGGGTGGTGGGGGTGGTGGGGGTGGCGGGACTGGTGGTGGTGGTCGTGGTGGTGGTGGTGGTGGCGGTCGCAGTCGTCGTCGTGGTCGTCGTCGAAATCGACATTGTCGTCGCGGGTGCCATGATAGTGTCATGGTCGTCGTGTCGTCGTAGTTGTCTCGGTCTTCGTAGTCGTCGTCGTCGTCCTCCTGCTCGTCGTTGTGGTTGTGGTTGTGGTTGCAGTTGTGGTGGTGGTGGTGGTGGTGGTGGTGGTGGTGGTGGTGGCGGTGGTGGCGGCGGCGGTGGTGGTTCTGGTGCTTCTGCTGCTGCTGCTGCTGCTGCTGGTGGTGGTGGTGGTGGTGATGGTTTTGGCAGGACATGGTGGTGATGGTGTTGGCTGCGATGTTTTGGCTGCTGCTGTGGAAATTAATACGTTCGGTGGTTGATTTCTCGTACTGCGGTATTGTGATGCTGTTACGTATCATGTTGCCCACACTGCTACCGTATGCTTATCATCACGTCTAAAATAAAGTTGCTGAACTTCCCTCGCTGATGTGCTTCTGGGTGTCATCTGCTAAGGTACTGTGACCCTTAATCCTAAAACCGAAGCCCAACACTCCTAAACCCTTTATCCTAAGCCGCATGACCTTACATAACTATATTTCTACCTTTTCCGAGGCTAACGTAGTGCATCCCAGCTCTGCGGCCTCAGAGTCGTCCGAACTTGCAGCACAAAACAATTCCGGTCGAATCTCCAGAAAGTTCAAAAAGAAATGCAAGCTCATCATGCTATGCCCCGATAGACCCTGACTTCCACTGGGTGGCACATGGCACTGCTCCCGATCGGGGATCAGTTCAGGCAGTGTAAATTACCAAGGTTTGACTCAGGTTTGACCACGTTAGGGACGCAAACAACTCTACTTTAGAACACCCCCTACATGAGAGTTGTGTTTGGCGGCTTGTGCCTGGCAGAGCCGTGGTGGTGCAGCCGCATGCTGCGCCAGCGAGGGCGTCAAGGAGAGAGCCATGAAGGAAACCGTGGCCGTATCTATAGACAAACCCTAAAGCCTGAACGCTGAACACGACACCACATACGACTCTGCGGCGTATGCTCTCGTTTCTTGTCTACTCTACTTGCGAGTACCAGTTTTTGCACCCTCTTAGGGGCAGCGTCTAAGGCTATTTCTGAGGGTTTCGTGTTTGGGGTCTAGGCTAAGTACGTATGAGTTCCTTGGTTCATGCTCATTCATTCCGCACGATATTCGCTGACCCGTCCGTCATGCTGCTGTCTGCTTGTACATCGTGACTCGTTCGCTTCAGTTGACTAGATGTGTTGTCTCGAAAGCCTCGGAGTTGAGTAATTTTACTGAGCGTTGTAGCTTTAGGGTTTAGAGGTCCAGTGCTGGCATGTAAGATCTGCGAAAGCTCGCAACTTTCCATATGTCACTTTGAGCTGAAGCTTGGTGGTTTAAACGCAAGTTTACATGCATTTACATGTGCTAGATCTGCAATTTCTCCCTAAATCCAGAAGAGATAACCCAATAGCCCTACTAGTCCCAAAGCCCAAGGGTCCTTGAATCTGCACACCTCGCGAGAGCCTTAAGACACCCCGACATAAGCACATAGACCGCTGAACACTGAAAACAGCTCTAAAGGAAACCTATGGAACAAACCCAACACATTTTGGGCTCAGAGTTTCGTGGTTGAGAAATTGTTGCTTATGGTCTAGACGGTGCTACAGTTACCTGGCTGGATATTCGGTGTTCGCATCCAGCTTTGGGAACTTCTTCGCGAAACTTTTGGGTTGAGATCCGTGGCTGCACCTCAGTTTTCAAGTAACAACTCATAACGCAAAAAGAGACTTCACACCATCTTGCGATTTATCGATAATCTCATCCGTCCTTGCAGCTACCACGAACGTTAGAACTGTATGCGCTTTAGCAACGAACCTTGCCGTGTCAGGTTATCCAGGCATGCAGACCTTGCGTCCTTCAGCCACAACATTCAGGACTCCCCAAGGTGCCCTCATTACTACAGCGGCCAATTCTCAACAGTCCATGAGCAAAAACAGTAAAGCACAAAGCAGCCGTGTACTGCAATGTTCCTCGAGCCCAAACGCAACTAAAAGCCCCAATCCCCAGCCAGCCTTTAATCTAAACACAGTCTAAACCGACCTCACTGCAAGGTTACACGAATAATGAGACTGATTCGACATGACCACACCATAAGCGCTGAGTTTTCAGTGCTCCAGAGAAAGTCACAAGCCGTTTACAAGCCCAAACCCAACTTGACACCTGCAGGAATGCTTTCCCAACCAACAACATCTGGGCCACTACGGAAGCTGAGAGGCACCTAGTTTAGGCTAGTTTTGTATTAGACTTTCCAGTTGAACATGTTTCTCGTACGGATGAACGATAGGGAATATTCGCTACCATGTAATCCTCTTTACATTCAATCCCAAAGCACCCGAAACCCTAAATCCTACGTGCAAACTCTGAAACACAATAACCCTAAACCGTAAACCCAGACAGCTCGAAGCATGATCCGGCCTGAGTCACGGAGGCCAAGCACAGCGCGGAAGAAACCGGGAGGTTTCGAGGCGCCTGCTAACACAGGGGCCTTAATAACAAAAACAATAATGATAACATATCATACCGTGTTTGTATTCGGGCTTTGCGGTTTCAACTACTATCATCACATTAGGGCTTTGGCGTATAACATACGGTAATTGTTCTCGGAGTTTTTGTTGCATACCATACTATACCGGAAAATATTAGGGTTTTGGGTATGTCAGACTATACTTGTATTGGTTTTTGGTGCTACATCATATAATACTTAAGCACATTAGAGCTGTGGCGTAATCACACTATACGTATATTAAGGCACCCTAAGCCAAATTGCGACATTACGAACTGGCAAATTAAGATGCTATGGCGTCCTCGGTTTACTTAAAGCCTGTGCCTTCGGCTGTCCTACATCGATTAAAATGAAATAGCTGCAAAAAACACGGACCTTATGACTTCAACTTGTAACCGACATCCACACAGTTGAAGACTTCTTGCTAAACTCATTCAAAAACACATGTGCGCCATCCCTGGGCAGAGAGATGAAGGGAAGGAGGAGGAGGAGGAGGAGAGGGAACAGGAGCCCTGAGTGCTTGCACCGGCAAGTGCCCCGACCCCAGAAAGCAAGCAACTACCGCAGCAGCGTTTAACGCCTCTGAGGGCCTCCTATCTCAAGCGCTCGAGTTTTGCATGCCTTTGTCAAGGTTGTTGCAAGGCCTTCTCATCGGAACTTGCTCGCATCTGCCAATCATATGTGAGTAGATGCTGGTGTACCTCTTGTTGCAGAAGATGCAGTGGCGAACGGAAGCTCTGGATGGCTTGAAGTCGAGGTGTCCTAATATGATGAAGCCGCAACGCAAGAGCAGCAGGTCCCGATGCACCACCAGGCTCCTCCAGGGGAGCTGCAGGCGGAAAGCATCCTGTGCCTGAACAGATGATGGCTCGTGTGCAACAGAAAGGTACTTGAGAGGCATCACGTGTTTCGCCACCTTCGTCTTCCACCTGGCCAAAGACACTTGAAAAACCACATCTTTCGCATAAACCGAGGTGCCATGAGCGTCTGCAGCAGGTGGACGACACCGGCCAGTCCCAAGACTGTCCATTCGTCCAGTTAGTAGAATCAAGCAAATGGGCAGCGGAGAAGCACGTTCCTGCAAGAGTGTTTTGAATCTGCAACCACAACGAGTGTCTGACAGAGGCGACTTCGATCACAATAACAACTTTAGCAGCTGCGCACAGCTTCCAGCCCAGCTCTTCCCTGCAGATTTCTGCAGGTCTCCAGCGGCGTGTGCCCCACGGTAGCCGTGCCCACAAAACATAAGCATCAGAGAGCACTAAGACTGTTTCGCTTCGGGTGCCGCGAAGCCAGCGGCCAAACCTAAGCGCGGCCTCTACCTTCGTATCGAAAATGATGCATGCAACGGCAAGAGGGATATGCCCAGAACGTACCAGGCCACACAAAGCTCCTACTGTGCAACTGCACATGCCACACGACCTGCGAGCATGGACAGCAACATCTGCTAGCAGTCGTGTTGTGTTTAACAGTTTAGCAAGGTGCATGGTGGCTGTGCATATCGAAGCCCATGTCCTCACAATGGAAAGCTTGCGATTGGCCTCTCCGCGGCTAGACGCCAACAACACCGGGTCACCCGCGTGAAGAAGAACCGGAATGCGAATGTCAGAGATGATATCTAGAGCCCTGGCACAAGCAGCCACTAAGTCGCATCCCTTCGCAAGCAGGTCAGGGCTGGGTAAGGGCGTGCCGAGGGTCAGGCGTGTGACCACATCATCAACTACTGCCTGCTGAGGGGTGCTACGACCCGTCGTCAGGCAGCAGGAGTTTTGGCAGACAGCGACACACCACAGGGTCTCCTTTTGATCGAGTCAAACCCGATTTGGAGAGATGGGAGGTTCAGAATCAGTGTCACGAACGAAAACTGTCCCAAGAGAAAAACCTGACTCCAACTGCTAAACCCCAGAGGCCGAAACTCCAACGGCGAAGCACCGTATGCTGCATACCCATTCCTATGAGATTGAGCACCCACCTCTTGACAAAGACAACCTTATGATTCCCAATTAAAACAGTGCTGATATCAATCACAAATCCTATAACAACCCCCCTGCTGTCAAACCTGTTCTAAAGCCCCGTGAGACCAAGTGTTCTTAAACCCTATACAACAGAATCAGAACGAAACCCTATTGAAACCATGACAAACCACAGCAAAACAAACAATAATAATCAACTTATAAAACACTATACAGAATCATGGTACAACCTTCTAAACTATTGGAGCTATGCGAAAACACCCAAACCCTAAACCCCAAACCCCAAACCGCAAACCCTAAGCCCTAAACC
>CAJNDV010033825.1:9804-20450 GCA_905221635.1 Symbiodinium sp. CCMP2456
TAAGGAGGCCCCAAAACCCTACTCTAATTTTTAAGGCCCCTCTTTTCGTGCTTGAGGGTCTCAGGGTTTAGGGTTTTGGCCCCTTTTCTTCTTGCTCCTCAAGGGGCTTAGGGCGACGGGTTTACGCTTGAATCTAAAGTTGAAGCTGTCCGTCATATTAAGTGCCCCGACCCCCAATGCGCTCATTTTCTCCACCGCTTGCCCCTCGCATCCCGAACCGCGCTCAGCTGGACGAGAGCTGCATGATTGCCTGTTCAGGGTTTAGGGTTTATGGCTGGCACGCTCTTGCAACATGGGTTGACGCCTCGGGCCCGCAATGCGACCATACACATTTGCAAGACCCGGCCCAAGTGTGATACAGGGACTTTGCAATGACCCCTACGAGGGCATTAGAGGTATGTTGGAGGCGGTTGGGCTTAGGGAATTTTGGGGGAAAGCCTGCCAGCTCCAAAGTTTCTCCCCTGATTCCCAAAAACTAAGCCGCAAGCCCTAAACCCGGAACCGCACCCCGACCCTAAACCCTGCACCCCAAGATCCCCAAATCCTGGATGGCGATGGTGGCAGCAGTGGTGGTGGTAGGGGAGCCGGGAGGGCCTAGTGTAAGGGCCTAAATAATTACCTATACTATTCTGGGGGGTTCCTTATTGTAATTATCGTATACTGGGCCCCAAAACCACACTCTAATTATTAAGGCCCCTATATTATAAGGCTTGGGATTCGTTCCGGGATAGGGCGCAACGTGCCTCGACAATGTCCCCCTTGTTCGCACCTCACAACTCAAAAGGGAAGTCTGCTTGCTAGAGGACAAGGGTGTGTTGAATATGACGTTTCGGAAAATAGGGGACCCTAATATAGTACCTTAAATAGCAAGGTCCTTATTGTAAGGAGCCCAAAATAAGGTACCCCTTGTTTTCGGAAACTCCCATATCAAGGTCTGACAAATTTGACCGACCGTTCCTCTCGTCCCTATACCGGAGATGTACCCAGCACCCTAAGGCCCGTCCAGTGCATAATGTAGGGGCCTAAGTGAATATCTATATTATGTTGGGGGCTCCTTATTATAATTGTAGTATGGGCCCCAAAACCCTGCTCCAATTGTTAAGGGGGTTTCACCATGATTTGGAGGTTCAGGGTTAAATCTCGAATCTGACCGTATACGGGAGAGTGAAGGACGAATCACTGTCTTAGACTTTTTCACGGACACGAGAAAGATGGAACATTGGATGGAGATGATGGGTGCTGGGATTCGTGTATGCATATGTATGTATATGCGTATGTACGTATGTACTCTAGGAGTGTATTGATATTCGTACGTAACATATATACACGACATCTATTACTATGTTTGTGGATTTACAAGCACAGGTTCGGGCACACCAGTTGGTGATGTCATCTGGGATCCCGTGCGGAGCGCTTCCACCGCCTTAGCGCGGGAGCAGTTCACCTGCCGAGGGCGGCGTTGCAAGCGTTCTAGAAGTTGTCTAGAAGGATTGGGGTTCGAGCGCTATAGTTTAGGGCTTAAAGGGTTTAGGGTTTAGGGTATAGGACCCAAAAAGAAAAATGCATGGGATTTCAAATAGTACGGGGTACCGACACAACGTTCGCTAGTTTCTGCGGGCGCCGCCCTTCCTAAGCCGTCCCGTTGCTCACACCGCGCCGTCTGTTTCTTGTCGATTTTACCCATGTGCGTGCTCTGCAAACTCAGTTGCAGGAAGCTAATATAGGGGCCTTAATAATTAGAATAGGGTTTGCGGGGGTGTTTTACTCTAAGTATAGTAAGTAGCCCCGAAAACCCTATTCTATTTATTCAAGCCCTTACTTTATCGCTTGGCTTTCCCCCATCCCGCATTTGTCGGGTGAGCCTGGTTTAGGCGCTTAAGGCTTAGGCATCCGGGAACGTTCAGACCCCTTCTGTCGGAGCCTGAATGCTTCACAAAGGGTCCGGGTGCATAGGATAAGGGGCATAGCATAGTAGGGTTTAGGGTTTAGGGTTTATAAGGATCACTAGGGACTATCAGCAGATATTCCAGGATAACATACCATAGCTATATAGAAGACAAGATGGGAAAACACAGTGCTACCTAGTAAGGTTACGGAAACAGACAACGCAACCTCTACCAAGCGACTGCCCTAAACCCTAAACCCTAAACCCTAAATCCTCAACCCCAAACCCTAAACCCTAAACACCTTTTACACTCAGAGACCTTGCAATGAAGCAAGCCTTGGACCTTCCTAACCACGTTCCGACAGTAAGTCACCCACTACGGTTGATGTTAGGGTTTAGGGTTTAGGGTTTGGGGTTTAGGGTTTTAGGGTTTAGGGTTTAGGGTATATAAACCCTGCATTGCCCATAATATGGAATATACCATAATTCCCATAGTTTAGGGTCCTGAGGGTAACCCATAGTTTAGGGTCCTGAAGGTAATGCAGGGCTTATATCATGAACAATAAGTCAAGTGTTCATGAAAACCGGGCTCCGTTTTGGGAGTCGTACAGACACAGGAGTCTTTCTAGTAAGGACCCGGTCATGTCTCAGGGTCCCCCCATGGCCCTCTTCTCACAATCACCTGATACAGGGGCCTGAATCATTACCAATACTACTGTGGGGGTTCCTTGCTATAAGTGTTAAAGGGCCCCGAAACTCCATTCTAGTTATGAAGGCCTCTATATTATGCGTCCCTAAACCCTAAACCCTAAACCCTAAACCCTAAACCCTAAACACTAAACCCTAAACCGATACTATTGCGGCAACCTGGGCCCTGACCCCAAAACGACGCTCCCCAAAACCGAAACTGAAGCCCCCGACCCGATGCTGAACCCAAGGAACCCTAAACCCAGAGCCCTTAATGTAGGGGCCTTAATCATTAGAGTAGGGTTCCGGGGGTTCGTTCTTATAGTTGTTATATAATAACCCCCCAAAAAAATCTAGTCTAATTATTAAGGCGCCTATATTACTCTGAACCCCAAAACACTAAGCCCCAAACCTAAACCCAAAACCCTCTACCTGTGTCACGACAAGGTCGATGTCCTTAGCCTCAATGCCCTCCTGCGATACATTCGGAGGTCTGACGGCTTCAGGATCCCGTAAGGCAGGAGCCTCATTAAGAAACCTCATGTACTCTTACCGGCTCCAGGTGTAGGCGTAGTGGGCCTTCATCATGCGGATCCTACTATCCTTGCAATTATAAAACCAGGTCTTCTGCTTTCTGTTTTACCAGGTTTCTTACCTTGCGCCCGATACCTAAACCCTATAACCCTAAAGCCGAGAACCCTACAACCCTAAAGCCCTAAAACTCTAAAGCCCTGGTTTCTTTGACCGACCGTCGGACAGTACTCGGGCTTGGTGGAATCGTGGCTTCGGGTGTTTGCCGTTTAGGGTTTAGGGCTTTAGGGTTTAGGGGTTTAGGGTTTAGTGTTTCACGCCGTCCATCTCCTAAACACGACTGAGCAGACTCAAAACGAGTGTACTACGGGGCTTTTGGAGAACTGTTCTCGCAACCACCAGTATGCCGGAAGGGGTCGTGACCAGAGGCAAGCACCCGAACCCTCACCTTTCAGGCTTGCTGACGTGTGTCAGCAGTGTCCGAATAATCGCTGGGACGGAGGTGGCACCACCTTGCACTAAAGCCTGAGTTCTGCCTAAACTCCTCAACCCTGCTAGACAAACCCCAAAACCCCACCCCCTAAACCCTCAACCCTAGACCCTGAAACCCTAAAGCCCCGCCCATGCCGTGAAACTCCGGTAGCCGCGCTCCTCGTCCACTTCACCCTCCTCCTGAAACTCACGTGGGCTGTCGCTTGTCTCTATTTCAAAACATGATGGGTCTTGAGTTCAGGGTTTAGCTTGTCTCCTTGACTTCAGCAGTTCCTTCTCTTTGTTGAGCTCAGATTTTGTGGGGCACGTGTAGAGCACTTCTTTCTCCATGCCGGTGGTTTAAGATCTAGGGTTCCTTTTGCGGTTTGGGAGCGCCCAACCCTAAACCCCACCCGTAACTTGTGTTGCGCTTCAAGTTTAGATTCAAGGTTCCTTTTTGTTAGGACCGTTTCCCCTCTCGCCGCCTACTGTTTGGGGTCTCTAAACACCTACGCCCTGAATCCCAAACCACAGCCTTAAACCCACTTGAGGGCTTATGCTTTGGAGGCTCTTTAGAAGGGTCCTGTGTGTGTTAGAGGGCTCTGTTGGGATTCTTTAAGTTAATACCATGGGTTAGGTATAGTGTGTAGGGGTTTGGGTTGGAGGGACTAGTGTTTGGGCTTGGGAATAAGAATCCGGTTTGAGGGGGTCGTCATATCAAGGATCCTTGTACTTAGGGTCGTCCCATTCTCTGAAACCGCCATGAGCTGAAGTATTGCAGATGCGTTGCAAGGAGCCCTCCACGCCAAAATTACAGCCCTAAAGCATAAACCTCAAGCCCTGAAACCTAAAGCCCTAAACTTTCCATGAACCCCTAAATCCTTAACTAGAAGAGTCCAGCACTCAGCCCCAAAACCAACCGCCCTTCCCCCCCAGGGGTCTCCTCGACCTCCTCGACTACCGGCTTCTCTGGTGCCTTGCCAGGAGGTTTAGGGTTTAGGGTTTAGGGTTTAGGGTTTGAGGATCCATTAGAATATAAACGCCTGGACTTCGAACATCGCTATATCCTCGTTCCGAGAAGGATAAACACAGGAAATCCGCGCACTCATCATCCTTATCCAACGTTCAAACTGCTGGGGCTGACTGTAACTTTCAAAGGGCTTTGAAGTAACAAACGGCATAATCGATCATAAAAGTGCCATAGGGCGAGACTAGGGTCCGGGTTGTTAAGCGCAGGCCTTGTGATGTACTGGTTCAACTTGTGTCATTTCGATTCCCTAGCTGTTGAATACGGGGTCCCCTGACCACTAAACCCTAAACCACCCGCCCGGCGGCATTCTAGTGGAATCTCACCTTACAGCCGAATCTGCTCCATGTGCATATGTATGTATGGAGGGTAGGAACGTGGGAAGCTAAGAAGGTAGGCAGGTAGGTACGTAGGTACTTAGGCAGATAAGTAGGTTTTTTATAAAGGCACGTATGGTTCATGTGCAGATAGACTGCAGGCTAAAATTCAGGCCTAGGATTCAGATCTGCTTTGAGTTGATTGTTTAGGGAGACAGCCACAGGCATGACACATGCGACTGATTGAGCACCTTCCTGTCCATGCCCTGCATGGATGCCAGGTTCTGCACAGCGTTTGCCTGGAGGTGCGAATAAGGAGAGGGGTGTGATATGGTCTGGGGATCGGAAGAAGTAGTAGCAGGATTCCCTCACAGCCTCAAAGTCCCTATTATACTTATACCAACATGTGTTATGCATATCATAATGTACCCCAACACCCTATTCTCATTAGAATGGCTCCAAAAGTAGTTGCTTGCACAAAAAGCCTCTGGAGGCAATAAAGGACGACAAGAGTCTTAAAAAGCTTCGTAGAGTATTCGGCTTTCCTCGGTTTGAGGGTGCAGGTCTTTGGCATGGGAGAGCAGGATGTAATCTTCGAACTTTTCGTGCCTCGCAAATAGGCGCTCAGATGATAAACCTGATGAATCTAACATTTTACTTTGACCACTCCAGAGACCTGCTGAATCAATTACGTGGGGATCGGTGACTTACAGTTATTCTAGTGTCCTTGCCGCAAGGTGTCGGAACGTGTGCTTCTACGAGTCTACCTGGCCATCTGGGAACTATGCGCTCCCCTGTGGGCATGCACATGCTCAGAGAATGTTGTACAGTGGAGGTGGAAAAGACGCGGTCTCACGAGGTCTCACGAAGTCTCACGCTTGCCTGTACGACATTGTTTTCGCCATCTTCGGCGTCAAGCCACTTTGCCACACAAAACTTTCTGTCAACCTGGTGGAGCCCTGTAAAGCCCTCAGAAAACAATCAAACAAATAGGAACCCTAAACCCTAAACCCCTATAAACCCTAAACCCTGAACCCTACACCCCTAGAAATCCTAAACCGTAAACCCCCATAAACCCTAAAACCCTATAATATAAACACTAAACCCCCCAAAGAAGCCTAAACCCTAAACCCCCCAAAAATCCTAAACCCTAAACCCTAAAACCCTATAAACCCTAAAACACACAAAAAAATCCGAAACCCTAAACCCCCAACAAATCTAAACCCTAAACCCACCAAAAAAATCCTAAACCCTAAACCCTAAAACTCTATAAACCCTAAAACACCCCAAAGAATCCTAAACCCTAAACCCCAAAAAAAACCTAAACCCTAAACCCACCAGAAAATCCTAAACCCTAAACCCTAAAAACCCGATAAACCCTAAAACACACACAAATCCGAAACCCAAGAGACCTCGCCTGGGCCTGGGCGCTCAGGTCCTCGACCTGTCGCAGGCTAAGAAGAGACGAAACGGCGTGGGCTTTGGGCTTTTTTGGGCTTTCGGGTTTAGGGTTTAGGGTTAAAAACGAGCCTTGATCCTAGGGTTTAGGGTTTAGGGTTTAGGGTCTATGGGTTAGGGTTTAGGGTTTTAGGGCTTAGGGTTTAGGGTTTAGGGTTTAGGGTCTGAGGTTTTGGGGTTTAGGGTTTTGGGGTTTAGGGTTTAGGGTCTGAGGTTTTAGGGTTTAGGGTTTTGGGGTTTAGGGTTTAGGATTTAGCATGGGCTTTGGGCTTACCTGGGGTTTAGTGTGTAGGGTGGGCTTTGGGCTTACTTGGGGTTTAGGGTTTACCGGGTTAAAAAGGAGCCTTGATAATTAGCCCATATTTCCCAGCAGTCGGGTCTAGTCAACCCACCCTCCGCTAAACGAAAGGATAGCCTTTGCAATCCTATAGAAATCCTAATGTAGGGGCCTTTATAATTAGAATAGGGTTTTGGGGCCCACTATACTAAAATTACAAGAAGGAACCCCCAAAATAGTGTAGGTAACTATGTAGGCCCCTACATTACCTGGGGCTTAGGGTTTACGGGTTAGGGTTTGAAGTGTTGGGTTCCTGAAAATAACCCTACAATTCCTAGCCCTCAAAAGCCTAAGTCCAAAAACCCTGGCTATGCCCTGTATAGCCCCGAGGCTCAGTTTATCTTTGCAGTCTGTGAGAACAATCTTCATAAGTCTCACCGCTATGGACGAGATAGAAGAAGTCAAAAGATCAAAGTGCTCCCCCTCAACCTTAAACCCTAAACCCTAAAGATCAAAGAGCCACGAGGAGATCCGGCAAGTTCACATGGTTAACAACTCCAGGCTTCCAAGCAACATAAGCATGATTTGGGCATGTCAAGACACGACATGACGGGGAAAGTCGTAAGCTGGAGTTGGCTCTATAAAAACAATTCTAGGAAGCTAAAGCTACATAAAGCAGCAATGAAGACACGCATACCTACAACGACGGCAGGTACTTCTGAAAAGAGCGGTGGCAACCACTACGCAGAAAAGGCAACATATTGCACTTCACGCAATCGTACATGTTGAAGACAATATCTGGTTACAGGCAATGCCCAGCCAACATAACGCACGACCTGACGGACGAGATGAGGAGACTTCAAGAACATCCAAACCGACCTTGGCATGTTGCTGCCCGTCAACCCTCAACCGTCATCATCGTTGAGTTTCGGGCAACCCCAATAGAGCCCTCAGAGGGGTAAAGTCTGGAGTTGAGCCCCAAAAAAAATCCCAAAATGTCAGACCCTAGAGGCCCCTGAGCCTGATAAACCCTCTCAGCCCTAAGCCCTGCAAACCCCACGAGCCCCGCATAAACCCTAAACACACATACACACACTCTCTCTAAATCGCTCTCTACAAATTTGAATATATAGCTGTATACAGCTATACCTGTACATATACATATGTACATAATATGTATACATCTATGTGTGTATAATATATAAACACACGTATCTACCCCAGGCTTACACGGAGCCTTTGCTTCACCGAAGACGATGTAGGTGTCCGAGCTCTGTGCCTGGAATGGGGATGCTGGCACGCTCCTCTGACTTAGTCAGTATAGGGTTTAGTAGGGTATCCCTAAACCCTAAACCCTAAACCGTAGGGCTTAGGGTTTCGGTTTCCTGGCTTTCGGGCTGTGGTGTGTGGGTTCAGGTTTTCGTGTTGTTGGGGATAAGGTTTAGGCATGTCGGCTCAGGGATGCAGGCTCCAGGGCTTAGGCTTTGAGTTTAGGCTTCGTAGCGTTTGCAACTGGGGCTTGGGATCAAGGATACGTAGGGTTTGGCGCTTTTGGGTGCTAAAATTCGACCGTTTAAGGTTTAGGATGTACAGGGTAAGTTTCGGAGGCCATTGTCCGGAAGTGCTTTGTTCGGGCAGCTTCGTAAACACTCGGAAAGCTTGAGTTTCAGGCTTCTCGGGTTTGTGTTTCGCAGCACATGTTCGGAGCCTTAGGAGATTATGATTACTAGGTTCGCATTAATGGAGCTTAAGGCTTATGCTCATGTTGTGCGGTGCTTGGGTGAAGGTGTTGGTGGAAGAGAGACCTCAAAAACAAACCCTAAACCCTAAACCGAAAACGCGCTACACCTCACCTGATATGTGACATGAGCCTGTTTTGGACTTCGGGCGCTATGACAGCAGCCGCTGGCAGCGAAACCAACATTCACTCTGCACCATATTCGGGCACCCTGTGCGCAGAAGTTCTTTGGCTCGGTCTCTTCCGGGCCCCAAAACATTCGACGCAAGAAGCCTGCATGCCAAACCCTCACACGAGTAATGTAGAGGCCTTAATCATTCGAATAGGGTTTTGGGGCCCATGAGACTATAAATATAATAGAGAGCCCGCAAAATAGTCTAGGTAATTATTTAGGCCCCTATTCTTTCACCAGATGAGAAGGAAAGCCTTGTGCACGTCGGGCTTGGCAATCACGAACAGGATGTTCTTGCCTCTCGCTACCAGAATTCAGAAGGGTCCCTAAACCCTAAACCCCTAAACCCCTAAACCCTAAACCCTAAACCCTAAACCCTAAACCCTAAACCCTAAACCCTAAACCCTAAACCCTAAACCCTCAACTCTAAAGGGTCCAGGCCCCGATTGACCTTGCTGCGATCCCTGGGCCTCCGCAAAAAGGATCAACGATGTTAGTGCTTTAAGGCCCGAACCCTAAACCCTAAATCCTAAACCCTAAACCCTAAACCCTAAACCCTAAACCCTAAATCCTAAACCCTAAACCCTCAACCCTAAAACCTAAACCCTCAACGCTAAATCCTAAAGGCCAGAAATCACACACGCAAGGCTTCGAGTTGAAGCTTGTGGCTTCGGGGTCAGGGGTCGATACTCTGCACCAGCCAAGGATCCCAAGCGCCTACATGGGGATTGGGGTTCAGGGTTCAGGGTTGAGGGATCCCAAGTACCTATACGGGGGATTGGGGTTTAGGGTTTAGGGCGGTTTAGGGAACCCCATGTACTAGGTACCTATATGGGAGATTGTCAGAGTAGGCATGGTGGCGATGCCTAACGTAGAAAGCCTACTTGGGACCCCTTTTGGCACAAACTCTCACATCCTAGCGCCAGGACCCACGAAAGAAGACATCCTGCCAGCTGTCAATGATGCTGATACCCTTCCTAAACAGGACTTGTGAGTCTTACCAACATTGCTTGCGATTGTAACTAGTACGACCACCACTTATGTGCAATAAATCACAGAGGCCACAACACCCGGTCACAACAAGCCAGGGTAGAGAACGCTTTTGGTTTTAGGATTGCAGGCTAGCGGCTGAGGTTAGAGCAAGCAGGTGATGGGTTATGATAGCTTGGGGATACGGCATCCAAAGCACCGGCAAGGCCTCCTACCTAGACTCACAATGGCAGCAGCTACCTTTGTGTGGATAGCCTTTGACATGTCTATTTTGTAACTTTGAAACCCGCATGGCTAAGCAAACCCGAACCCCTGAACCCTCCTCAGCACCTAAACCCTAAAGCCATCAAGCCCTTAACCCTAAACCCATAAAACCATAAATCCTAAACTGTAGATCCCTAAACCCTTAATCCCTAAACCCCCGAACCCTTAATCCCTACACCCCCGAACCCTAAACCCTCGAACCCTAAACCCCGAACCCCTGAACCCTTAATCCCTAAACCCCCGAACCCTTAATCCCTAAACCCCTGATCCCTAAACCTCCGAACCCTAAACCCTTAACCCCTGAACCCTAAACCCTCAACCCCTGAACCCCTGATCCCTAAACCTCCGAACCCTAAACCCTAAACTCTAAACACTTTATCCCTAGACCCTAAACCACTGAACCCTAAACCCTAAAAACCCCTACACCCTCAACCTCCGAACCCTAAACCCTTAACCCCCGAACCCTAAACCCCTTAACCCCTGAACCCTAAACCTTAAAAACCCCTAAACCCTCAACCCTTATCCCTTAACCCCTGAACCCTAAACCACTGATCCCTAAACCCCCGAACCCTAAACCCTAAACCCTTAACCCTAAAACCCCCAAAACCCTAAACCCTAAACCTCGAGTCTCCAAGCCAAGGAGCTCTTCTTCACCGTCACGCGCATGATGCCAGGCACGGGCTTCATGCCGAGCTTCTGCACTGCCTGGCGGTCAGAGACGGCCTTTGGGGGTTTAGGGTTTAGGGTTTAGGGTTTGGGCTTTGGGTTTAGGGTTTAGGGTTTAGGGTTTAAGATTTAGGGTTCAGGGTTTGGGGTTCTGGGTTTAGGG
>CAJNDV010033825.1:20499-31540 GCA_905221635.1 Symbiodinium sp. CCMP2456
TTAGGGCTGCAGGTTTTCTGGTTCCCTCTTGGGCCTTTGGGCTTAGGGCTTCAGGGTTTCTGGTTCCCTGTTGAGCCTTTGGGCTTAGGGCTGCAGGTTTTCTGGTTCCCTGTTGGGGCTATAGTAAAAAGGATCATGTGTAGATCTGTATGGGTTTTAGTATTAAACAATGTAAAATCGTATCCGACAAGGACCCAGGTTTAGTGAGGACTGAGGGTTTGGGGTTTGAGGTTGGGGGTTTCAGGTTACGGATTTGGGGATTGCTTTGTTTAGGGTGGTGGGCTTTAGGTTTAGACGAGGCTATGGGATAGGGGCCCGAAGTGTAGTCACTAGAACTATTAATAATAAGGCTTTTGGGGTTTAGGGTTTAGGGTTTAGGGTTTAAGGTTTAGGGATCAGGCTTTTGGGGTATATGATCGTCGAACTACATAAGTACATCATAAGCAGTACGAAGCATTCAGGATCCCTAAGAAAAGATCTTGGCTACCCCCGATATCGTGCAAGGCAGTGCAGAGTTTTAAATTTGGGGATCAGTCGTCCAGCCGTTTGGTGTGGCTCAGGGCACTCAGAGCCTCAACAGCTGGTTGAAGGTTTAGGGTTTAGGACACTAAAACCTAAACCCAATAAGAGCCTCCATTCCATAGTTACTTGAGCTGGTCCTTCAGTCCACGCAGGCGCCCTGTGAAGTTCCATTCTATCCACCCCAAACCCAAATCCAGGAATCTTCACCCTAAGCCCAAACCCAGGTCATGGGTTTTGGTTGCCCTCAGTTGTCGTGTCCTGCTCTCGATCGACCTGGACCTTTGACGAAGCACCGCCGCTGAAAAGTCCAGAGACAAAGCAGTTCCAGCATCACGTCGCTGGATTTGCGGTGTCAAGTGGCTTATGATAACCCGCCTAATGCCCTTACAATATACCTTCTATTGGCCCTGTAATACCCCTGGTAGTAAACCCCCATCGTAGTTAATGCGGAACCGCTGACGATGGTCCAAGTTCCTTAATTTAAGGTTTAAGGCTTGGTGCCGCGGTTTGGGGTTTGGTGTCGTGTGAACCTGATTATTTCTCTTCATACAAGTCAAGAGGTAACTTCTTTCTAACACAGATCGGGATGTGAATAGCGTGATTTGCTAGGAGACTCTATGGCCGCCACTTCGCCGAACCTCCGGAACCTGAAGCCCTAAACTTACAGACGCCAGAACCCGAAACCCAAAACGCGTCAATCCCAGGGCAACACCGGCTCCAACCTTGAGGTTCTTCCCCCAACCCTCGCACAACACATGAAGCCCTGCAAACTGCCGCGACAACAACCGATAAGGACCAGCACAACACTGCCACACCCTGCAAAACTCCAAACTGAAACCGAACATGTCTCATATCAAGACATATAATATCATATTCTACCATAGGATATCATACCATGCCATGTCATATCCGTCATGCCAGAGCATATCAGACCATATTATCTTACCATATTGAATCATATCACATATTCTCATATCGTATCGCATCACATCATATGATAGCATATCATATCATATCAGATCACATCATTTGACATCATACCATATCATGTCAAGCCACAACATATCACATCATATTGAGCCATACCGTAATAAAACACACCACATCCTATCCAAATCATGTCGCACTGTTGCATCAGATCACATCAAGCCATGCTATGTCTTACCATGCTATGCCATCCCTAGAATACCATACCATACCACACCATACCATACCGCATCGTATCATAGCATGTCATGTTGCATGAACGCACCATACCACACCAAACCATACCATGTCATGTCACATCATCATACCATGACAGAACATATCGTATCACATCATATCATATTAGCAAATCACACCAAACAAATCCAAGCCATGCCATGCCATGTCTTGTCATGTCATATCATGCTGTGTCACACCATGACCATGCCATAGCATACAATATGATATCACAGGTTGCTGTCTTGCTTTATGCTATACTGTACTACGTGTCTTATGCCACAATACACTGTATCATACTAGTCTCTACTTTTCTGTGCTATGCCATGTATCGGAGAGGTAGTGCACCTTGCGGCTCTTCTTCTCTGATCTGTTCTGCTTCATCCTGACTGAGTAACTGAAAGTGCAGACTCTGTCTAACCCTGGACCCTAGGCTTTGCACGGTCGATGGGCTTAGATTGCCAATGCATGTCACAGTGATGGTGCCGATTACATTTGTGATGATCGTGAGCACAGGCCGTGAAGACGTGATGACGATTCTGTTCTTGTTGCTGTCGAATCTCTTAACAATAGTAGTAGTCAGCCCTGTGACACAAGAATACAACATGACGTGATGATGCTGCTGCTGATGATTATGATCAAGATGATGAGGAAGTACTATGCGGTCAACTCAGAAAGCTTTGCTGACAGTGTGTTTTCGGCGATTCATTCGTTTGGGGTTTAGGGTTTGTCTTGCTTCTTGCCACGATTGCTACCATGTCCCTGGCCTAGAACTCTAGAACGTTTCGACGATACTTCGTATCTTGAACTGCATACATCCATGCCCAGGGACCCCGCTTCTAGGTTCCCCAGTAGCCGCGTAATAGTAAGGATACCCAGTTCCCTACTCTTTAGTTTTAATCAGGGAACCCAACAAGAAAACGGGTAAACAGGTACTACTGGGGAGCCCGCTTTAGAGTCGCGAACCCCTGAACCCCGACCGAGCAAAACCCAGAGAGTCGGACTCGACAAGTCAGGTCCAGTGTCAAGAAGTGTAGAGGCCTGAATAGTTACCTCTACCATTTTGGGGGTTCGTTATTAGGGTTATAGTATACTGGGCCCCAAAACCCTCTTCTAATTAAGGCCATTACAGGGCTTGTGCTTTGAGATAAACTGGCAACCCAAACACAGTCGAAGCCGTCAGCCTCGCCATAACCGTGCTCGCAATGCTAGCAGTCATCATGACCATCATCATGATCATCATCGTCATCATCGGCGGCAGCGGGGTAGCAGCTGTGCCACTGTCTCATCAGCATCGCCGTGATGACCAACCTCATGGCAATCACACCGCGGCCACCACAGTAATCAACACTGAAGCTGTTTTCATCTACGCAAGCATAACCAACAAGTGCGCGAACATCATCAAAACATACTTCGTAGCGAAACAACAGAAGCGGCATCTCATCACCGACACCTTCAAAGTCATCACCATCATCGTCTTCATGATTATTATCATCATGATCACCTTATTTGTTTGAAGACCTACATGCACAGCTCGATCACTTCAATCACATTTAGTGTCCGTGACGTCTCGCCATCACCATCACCATCTTGCTAACCGGCATCATCATCATCGTCATCATCATCATCACCATCATCATCATCGTCATCATCATCATCGCCGTCAACGTCATCGTCGTCGTCGTCGTCATCACGAGCTGCCACGGTGGAGAAATGTTCTCTCATCTTTTCATCACATGGTCACGATAGTCGCTGTATTGACAATCATACTCTTCTCGAGATAGCACACTGCAGACTCACCTGATTCGTTGCATTCAACCACCGCTTCCTACTCAGATGTCGGGCCTCTCGCCGCCACCTTCGCCCTGACGCTCCGGGGTCAGAGAGCTGGGTTCGGGGGTTTCGGGCTTTAGGTTTCGTCTGGGTTAAAGGAAACTACAGGTTTAGGGTATGTAGGGCTTCTACAAGGCTTCTATGAGGTATATAGACCTTCTATAAGGGGTAACTACCCACCTGAAAAAGAGACCTTCTATAAGGCTCCTATGGCGGTAACTACCCACCTGAAAATGTCCTAGACTGGGTGTCAATCTGGGCTTACAAATTAAGCTGAATCCCGGAGACCATTTCACACCGCCGAATGAATTATCGAACACGTCGAAACCCTAGAAGCCCCCAAACCCTAAACCTTAAACCCTAAACCATTTCTAGCCCCCTAAACCCTAAACCTTAAACCCTAAATTTTAAACCCTTTTTAGCCACCGAAACCCTAAGCCTTAAACCCTAAACTGTGAACCTTTTTCGGCCCCCTAAACCCTAAACCCTAATGCGGGGTTGGACCAAAAGGAGGGGCGGCCTTAGAGCTGGGGTTTAGCGGTTTAGGGTTCAGGGCTTGGGGCTTACATGTCTTGGGTTTGAGGTTTGAGGGTTTTAGTTTTGGGCTTTATGGTCGTTATGCACCTTACGGGGGTGATGTCGGCTGTGAGCTGCTTCAAAGTCTTTGGAGGAGAAACGCGGGATAGGGCTCACGGTGGCGCGGTTTCGGAGGAGACATCTGGGGACTTTGTTGTACGTCCTTTGAAGCCTTCATGTATGAGATTAAAAACCTCAGAGAGCTTCTGCGAAGAATCAGCATGGGATCCTTGCACGGCAGTGATAACTAACACCGCCGGAAAGGTTGTACTGACACACAGTCCCTCAACCAGAGAGTTCTAAGCCTCAAATTCCCAAACCCTAAAAAACCCGGAACCTAAAACCTTCAAACCCCCAAGCCCGGAGAACGACGCCGAACTCACATAAAGCCCTGATAAGCCCGACAAACACGCGTCTACATTCCTTTTACAACTTTACAAGGCCATGTTTGGTCGTCTTGTTTGCATGAGGCTTTATACGGCCCGAATCCCGGCAGCGCCTCGAGATTGGGCATCTCCTCATCAGAGCCGCTCCTAGCAGCGGCAAGGAATTGGCGTGTTTTTGCCTAACGCTTCAGGGTCTTGACTTCTCGGTTGTGTTTTCGGTCTTTGGTGGACCCTTTCACGGCTATGGTAGGGCTTGTGGCCGTCGGGTTAAATACAGCCGAGGTACCATGTGCTTGTGTATGACAAGATAAACTAAGCAGACACTACGTACCACAAGCACCGGCATTGCTCATAAGCGGCCTCGCTCCTGATAAGCAGTCCCGAGATTAGCTAGCGACCATACAACTACAGCCAAGCGAAAAAAACAGAAAGAGTGCAAAGTTCTCCGAGCGCACGACATGAGCGATGCCTAAAAGCACAGTTCGAACAAACCAAAGCATAGATTTCCGGAATCTCCCGAAACATGCGGACTCGTGCTATAATCGTGGATATCTTGCTTTTGTTTTCCAGTTTGGGATTCCATTGGCCTGCACAAGCCAACGCTGCACAGATGGGATGGCCGCGGGGCGTGCCTAGACTCAAAGTGGGAACCATCGAAGTATGTCTAAATGCGGCCATAACAAAAAGCAGGCCCGATCGTTGACCCTTCCTCAAGAGTAAGAGCTACAAGTACAGAGGGAAAAAGCAACAGTACAAGACAGGAGGAAGAGTAAGAGTGGTAGTACTATACGAGTACTAGAAATTGACTAGTACCAGTACTCATAGTGGTAATAATCACAGGAACAGTATGAATCACCCCTAAATCCTAAACCCTAAACCCTAAGCCGTGGTATGAATGTTTAGTACCCTAAACCCTAAACCCTAAACCCTAAACCCTACTCGTAATCTTCCAAGCAGCTCGTCATCGCTGTCGGCGTTTCGGATCTCTGGCTCATCGCCCTGAAGGCAGGGCTCCAACAGCACGACAGCTTGCGGGCTTAGGGTTTAGGGTTTAGGGTTTAAGGTTTAGGGTTTGGGGTTTAGGGTTTAAGGTTTAGGGTTTAGGGTTTAGGGTTGAGGGTTTAGGGTGCAGGATCGGGTTGGGAGGATTTGCTCAGCAGACTTCAGGCATTTAATAAGGGTTTCCAGAATTGCAGACCCCATGTTTCTCGATGTGGTCATCAAGTTTGCAATGCAAAACTACAGGTTCAACAAGCCTTTCTGCGGAGTGTGTTGAAAGTACTACAGTACTACCCGAGTCTCACGAATAAAGGCCTCCTCCATGTTCATGGGCATATCGACATAAAGACATCCCATACATCCCATGCATCCTGGTTGTGGTCGGGAACCTGCAGCCACAGCAAGAGTGATACATCATGCTACGAAGGCCAGCGCCTAGCCCTCCATTTGTTTGGCTGCTACAGTAAGCCAGTGTTGCTCTGGACAAGACTGGTGTGAACAATCTTTCTAAAAAAGATTGCTTTCATAATTACCTGTACTTTTTTTTTTTTTTTNNAAACCCTCTAAACCCCAAACCCAAAACCCCTAAAACCCCTTTTCCAACTCTACATTAAAACCCTAATGCCTGCCCCAGGCCCCGGCCCAGGTTTCTGCCCATCCTCCCATAAAAGAGGTGAGTGTAAACCACCAGCCCAGCGGGCCTCCGAAAATTGTTTAGGGTTTAGGGTTTAGGGTTTAGGGTTTTGGGTTTTGGGTGTAGGGCAGAAATAGGATTCCTGTGAGGGCCGTGCATGCTATAAAGCACAAAACCTAAAGCCTCAAAGGCCGAACACCCAAAGACTCTGCCGGTTTAGGGTTTAGGGTTTAGGGTATTAGAAAAGAGCAACCTGCAAGACCGAGACCCCTCGGCACGAGCCAGTTGCAAAAACTCCCTCGGCATGTCCTGTATAATGGTTTGTTGCTTTACATCAGAGTACATCAAGATATAGGGGTTTCCGAAAATAGGGGACCCTAATATAGCACCCTAAATAGTAGGATCCTTATTATAAAGACCCCAAAATAAGGTACCCCCTATTTCGGAAACTCCCATATAGCATATCATCGCATATGTTTGGTATACTGAAGTAGCCAGATCGTAGTGCTTTGGCAAATATCATAATGCTGCATTTCGCCTTGCAAACGGATCCCAAAAGCTAGAACAGCCTGGATTCTAGTCAGTTACCCCCCCTCTCCATCCCCGAAGACCGGTTTAGGGTTTAGGGTTTGGTCGAAGGTTTCGTGTTTGTGCTTTAGTATTTAGGCAAGACAACCCTGGACCGTCAACCCTAAATCCTGAAAGCCCTTGCAGCATGCAGCCTTCGCCATGCTAGACGGAAGGACCGGATCCGGGAGGGGAGGGGCAAGCGGATGGGACTACTACCTGGTTTTAGCCGAGAGGACGCGCCGAGTGTGCACTTTCCCTCGATAGGATGCTCCTCAATTTGACTCTAAGAATCAGGGTCGTAAGACTCAGAACCCCCTATTGTTTGTAGGGTTTAGGGTTTAGGGTTTAAGGGCTCTAGGGTTTAGGGTTTAGGGATTAGGGTTAAGGGTTTAGGGGTCTAGGGTTTAGGGTTTCGGGTTTTAGGGTTTAGGGGTTCGGACCTGTGGTGTGGGGTACAAGGTGTCAGGGGTATTTGCTTCCGGGCGTGCCGGGGTCTGGATGCTCGGGCACGGATTTGCCGTTCAGACTTTTCGTCTAGAACTCCGGTGGTGTACCCTAAACCCTACACCCTAACCCTAAACCCTAAACCCTAAACCCCTAAAGTTTGAAACCCTAAACCTAAACCCTGTAGTTTGAAGGGGCAGGAGGGAATAATCCTGCCATGACGACCAATCCCAAGCTCTCCACTGCAATATGCGGGGGTCTTGAGTCGTAGATGGGCAATGTCGGGGCCTAAAAGGTTACCAATACTATTTTGGGTGGTTCCTGACCCTATTCATAGAAAAATAGGCCCCAAAACCCGATTCTAATTATTAATCGCCTATATTATATAGGGTCTAAGGCTAGGGTGGGAAGGGTGGGAGTCTGTGGATAAAGAACTCAGGCTCTCTAGGGGCGGGGACAGTGCGCCGGCAGCTTCTGGTGGCAGGACCCCGACCTCTAAATCAGTCACCCCCAAAGGCCCTGAACCCTAAACCATCCTAACATAGGGCCTTAATAATTAGAAGAGGGTTTTGGGGTACATCGTGCTAGAATTATGAGAAGGACCCTAAACCCTAAACCCTAAACCCTAAACCCTAAACCCCCAAAATAGTATTAATGGTAATCATTCAGACCCCCGGCATTCAGCCCCGAAGCCTTCAATCCCAGACCCTACGCTCTAGACATGGAATCGTGGAATCAGGCTTTAGGGTTCAGGGTTTAGGGTTTAGGGTTTAGGGTTCAGGGTTCAGGGTTTAGGGTTTAGGGTTTAGGGTTTAGGGTTTAGGGTTCAGGGTTACTGTAGGGGCCTTATCAATTAGAATGGGGTTTTGGGGGCTCCTTATTATCATAGGCCCAATAGTAGTTCCTTTTCAAGGTTCATATTTAGAATCCTATAACGTAATCCCAAAAGGAACCATTATGGGGCCTATGGGTAGGGCTGAGGGTTTAAGGTTTAGTGACTCCGCCGCCAGGCCTGACTCAACAAGTGCGCCAAGGCTCTACACACAAGCCTTAAACAACACCGATGGCAGCTTAGGGCCCAGAGAATGCCCTGGGCCTGAAGCCTAAACCCTAAACCCTAAACCCTAAACCCTAGACCCTAAACCCTAAACCCTAAATCCTAAACCCTAAACCCTAAACCCTAAACCCTAAACCCTAAACCCTAGACCCCAACCAAACCGAAGGTCAAACACCTTGACACTACAAATCGCTAAGCCTCTCATCTGAAACTCAAGGACGAAGCAGTGGGGCCTCGATGTGGCTGTCCTTGAACCCGAAACCCTATGTACCCCAAACTGATGCTAGGCTTCAGGCTGCGAGGGCAGTGGATGAATGCTTAGGTGCTTTGTTTTCGGACGTCGGGGGTTCGGGTTTGGTCAAAATTAGGGGCTTAGGGTTTAAATTTGGGGAAACATATCAGGACTTTGGGGTTTTGGGGTTGAGGTCCTGAGGGACTTGGGGTTTCGGATTTGGGGTTTCAGCTTTTGGGCTCTTTGCTGGGCTGACTTTTAGGATTTAGGGTTTTGGGGCTTTAGGGTTTAGGGTTCAGGGGTTTCGGGTTTAGGAGTTTAGGATTTGACTGACAACTAAGATTCTTGGTCTTGCATTGCGTGCAAACCATCCTGCATAACAACAATCCCTGTGCCAGCCCCAAACCCACACGCCAATATCCAAGGGTTTTCAGAGCATACATAGCGCGAACATACCCTCACTAAATCATCGGTTCCGTACTATCAGAACCTCCAATTCATTTTATGAAATCTCCGTAATAGTAGGCCGAGCCACAAGAAAAACCACTACCTCCGCACCGGCCCGCCATGCGCCCTCCATGCGTGCTAACCTTGGCAATGTCGAGGGCCTTATACGGAACCTCTTTTCTGAGTCTGAGCTGTCTCAGAGGAAAGCAAAGGGACCTTCCGAAAAGACTTCGAAGAGGGTTCAGGGTTTATTGTGGGGTAGTCACATATGGGCTGCAAAGCCCTAAACCCTAAACCCTATGAAGGTTCTATTAGGGTAGTTCCCTAAACTTAGGGTCCCTGTATATGAGCTCTCATGATTCTGGCACCGCCTCAGGTGTAAGCTCACCCAGCAAGGATGTGTGAGGCCGAGCTTATAGAGATGTGGGGTCGGTTCCGTGGTTCAGGTGATCCAGGTTACGGGCTTAAGGCTTATAGGGTTTATGGGGGTCTAGGCTATAGTCTCCATTGTAGTTCCTTTTTTTGGTTTAACCAATTAGATATCAAGGATTTCATAAGGTATCCCCCAAAAAGAACTACAATGGAGAATATAGGTAGGCTTTGTGTTCAAGCTTCAGAAGAGTCTGCAGCTGGAGGAGGTCTGGGGGAACTGAAGCCTTAAGCAAAGAACTGCCTCTCTTTCGGATCTCGTTCCGTCCACAAACTCCGGACTTCAGAAGACCTGACAAAATCTGCTGGCACATGCAGAACCCCAAAACAGCCCCCCTAGTCCACAAGACGAGACCCTCGACCCTGCAGCAGAACGGGAGCCGTCGAGGGCTGCCCTTCATACTCTGAAACCCACATGCCCCCCAGAACACACACACACACACTTGTGTGCGCGTGCGCGCGTGCAGGTAGATAGGGTGTGTGTGTGTGTGTGTGTGTATGTCTACAGATATGTATATGTATACATGTTATCTGTACATGTATATATGTATGTACCTGTGTATATGTTTATATATGTATATGTAGATGTACGTACCTGTGTATGCATCTGCATCTGTACATGCATAGGTGGGTAAGTGCAAGGCTATCTGGGGTTTGGTTAAAGTGAAACCCGAAGCTAGACCAGAGACCCTGAAACCCAAACTCCAGAAGCCCTGAAAGCCAGAGCCTCAGAACCCTTAGCCCTAAATCCGCAACCTGCCAAATTCTTGGCACCTGGCATCAAGCCACGGCGCTCCCCAAGCCGTACAAGCCGCACCTGGAGGCGATAACGGATCCGGTTCAGTGCTTCAAGATTTTCAGGTTGAGGTTTCCCGCAACAGCAGCAACTGCGAGCAACAGAAATAGTAGCCGTCACCATATGTATCACCAGGGTTATCACTAGCAGCAGCAGCAGCAGCAGCAGCTGGTGTTGTTGTCCTCGTCGTTCCAATATCACATACGCATACTAATATATCCGTACTCATCATCATCATCATCATCAAACCCTAAACCCTACACCCTCTACCCTAAACCCTAAACCCCTAAACACACTCAGCTAAGTCCACGAAAACGGAAGGCCCCTCATCTCCCAGGCCCGAAAGCGGAAAGCAGCAAGATCCCAAACCTAAAAGTCTGAGACCCCAAGGCCCAAAGCCCAGATGCTTGAAACTGTAATGGGTTTAGGGTTTAGGGTTTAGGGTAAGGGTTTAGGGTTTAGGGTTCAGGGTTTAGGGTTTAGGGTCAGGGTTTGGGGTTTAGGTTCAAGGTTTAGGGTTTCGGGTGTAGGGGAAGACAGACAAAATCTAAAACCCAAGCCTAAACTTTAAACCCCTAAACCCTCAGCCCGAACTAGATCCTCAACTGATCCGACTCCAAATCCTAAACACGATCTGCCCAAAGACCCCAAAAATCAAATCCCAAAAACCTGAACCCTAAGAGCCCTAAGCCGCACTCTAGGACTCTCAGAACCCTTAACCCTAAACCCTCTCCCTTACTTCCCCAATAAGCCAGGGAAATAAAAGCTTAAACTTTCACATTACCACTAAACTATAAGAGCCCAACTTTTCATAAGGCCCCTAAACCCTAAACCCTTATAGTAGCCCTTATAGAACCCTTTCAGGAACCCTTTAGAGGAGCCCCAAACGCCCTATTCTATTCATGAAGGCCCC